>JADRCD010162643.1:0-31408 GCA_019843815.1 Montemys delectorum
TTTTTTTATAACACACAAATAAATACTTAACTGTTCTTCTAACTTGCTCTTTCAATTTGTGGCTGTGCACAGAGCAGCCACACGTGAATTGCCCAATGAACACATTCCCAGTGAAGGTTACACAAACCACGTCCTGCTTTTTATTTCAGCTTTTATATACATACCATTTTTGTTTTTCACTTTTATGTGTCATGTTTTTGTTTCGTTTTGTTTAAATTTTTGGTGGTCTTGCTTAGAACATATTGTGTAATTGCTTTTCAGTGTTCATAAGTGCAAGAAGACTATGATGCACTCCGTGGAGCAAATACATGCTATTAATAGTGAGTTCCATGCTGGCAAATAAAAAAAAAAATCTTAAAGAAATTTTGTTAAAACAAACACTTTTTGCTGGGATAGAATTTGGAATTGAAATTAGGAACTTATGCATGCTAGACAGGTTCTGGACCACTGAGTTATGTACCCAGCAGAAGCATACACCTTTAAAAATGTATATTGGGAGCTACAAAGACAGTTCAGCAGGTAAGAGTCCTTGCTGCTCTTCCAGAGTGTTGCATTCCTAGTATCCATGTAAGTGGGCTCCCAACCATCTGTAACACCAGCTCCAGACAACCCACCGTATCTGCTGGCATAAAAGTGCACCAACACACACACAACATAATACACATACACACATATACATAAATAAAAATATGTATTAATAACTAGTAGCTAACAGGGAGCCATCCCTGTGTTTACTCTCAGAATCTAACCAGGAAGTCTGTGTGCTAACCATGTGTCCCACAGAACATAACTATTGCCGGTAATAAATGTTAAAACTTAAGGCATGTATGAAGATGAGGAGCATTCCAAAGACCTTGCAAACAGGATATAGACTGGAAAGCCAGGAAAATATGCATCATTAAAGCCTTTATTTCAAGAAGGAAGGCACTGTCTGTTTTCAAACATTCTTAAGAAATTAAGATGAAAGAAGTTTATTGTATTTGATGAAAAACACATTTTTTTAAACTTGGTTCTGAGCATAGTTTCAGGAAATTACAGTGGAAACTTAATTATACTAAATTAAGTAGTTTTTAAGTAAGAAAATTCCGATTTGAAACGAATATAAGTTATTCTTTCCCAAATTTTGTATTAACATTTTGTTAGTGACCTTCTTTCTTAGGCAGTTTCATACACTTTAGTATGTACCACCCAGGAAGATTAAACAATGTTATTCATTATTGACACTTAATCATATATGCAGGGCATTTGGTCTTTTTTTTTTTCTTGATTATTTTTCTATGTGTGAGCCCACTTAAGCTCTTTCTCTGGAGCATTCCACTTCATTCTGATGATAACTGTACAATTTCTCTGCTCCTTCAAGAGAAAGAGGAAAAGCAGTTGTTTTTAATGCTTTTCTTCAGTGCTGCTACCTTCTAAACATGTCTGCTTTCACGTAGTCAGTACGTAGGCCAAACTCTGAACACTTCTCCTTCACTGCTTACTGTATAAAAGCTTTGGGTGTTGTGAGTGTATTTACACACTTGGATCACACAGTGATTATTTTGATTATAGAATGGTGGAGTTTTTCTTTCTAAAAATAAATTCTGGACTGGAGAAATGGCTCAGTGGTTAAACACTGCTTTTCCAGTGAGCTGGGTTTGATTTCCAGCACACAAATGGTGGTTCACAGCTGTCTTTAAGTCCAGTTCCAGAGGATTCAGCGACTTCTTCTGGCCTCTATGGGCACCAGGCAAGCTAAGGGCTCACAGGCAAACATTCGGGCCAAACAGCCACACAGAATTACTTACTAGTGTGTTTCTCTTAGTCCCCTTCAATTTGAGATGATACTTCAGTATCTATGTTTATTTAATGACAGATGTGAACTTTCCCCCACACTGGGTAGAGATTTGTGGGTTTTTTATCCTGTGGTTAAATACCATTACAATCATTAGTTCTTTTGTCACCAGATTATCCCAGATTTGATCAACAAGAACATACTAATTTTGTGATTTATAACCAGACTGCACATATTGCCTAATATAAATGGAACAGTATTGTTTTGCATTTGATATATCCTTTAAAGCTGGTCATAGTAGGAATATATTCAATCCTATAATCCCAGCATATGGAGAATTAGAGGTTCAAGCTATTCCTCAGCTACATGGAGTTTTCAAGGCCAATCTTGGCTACATGAGATTCTGTTTTAAATTAAAAGTTGCATGAATTATTTTTGTCATTCTCTATAAACTATCTTAAGGGTATTTAAAATATTCAAATAATTATTTTTAATTTATAAAAGCAAAAATCACTTGCCATGTGATTGTATGTGAATGGTTTATCTTAAATCTAGTGCCAATCACTGAGAATAACATCTCTTCCTTGGATACTGGAGATCAAACTACGGAGTTTTCTGAGGACAGCAAAGTCTCTTATCACTCACTTCTGTCTCTAGCTCTCAAGAGACCTTCCTTATCTCCACTTTATTACCATTTGTTGTGGATGAATATTCATTATTTTTTTCATTTTTCATTTTTGAAATATCATCTAACCACTTTTTGTGTTTTTATTGCTTACTTACTTTTATTGCTTTATTGTTTTGTTACTTACCAAAGCCTCCAGTAATGTCAGTGCAAAGGTAAGGATGTGGACAACATCTGAGAAATGCAAGCTATGTGGTTCGTGCCATCCTTACGCATGGCATGACCACTGCTCACAAGATATTTGTTGCATCAATGAGTAAAGAGCAAGGCAGATGTCACCTCTCTGTTTCATTTCTAAAATCTTTAGCTAGTCTTTACTCAGTCATTTTCCACATGTGGCTTGTGCTTATTGTTCAGAGTAATTCCTGAATATTTATAGTTATCAAAGCATTTCCAAGTTGTCTTCTGTGGAAAAATAGGTGGATTGAAAATTTCAAAATGAAGAGCGAATCTCATGTACAAAAATCAAGTTGGATTATTTTTGTGCCTTAGTGTAGAATATTTAATATGTCATGTGTACACTGTGGAACGATTGGAAATGGGAGAATACCCAGCAGTTTGAAACTTATATAATGATAAGATCTCTTTTTATTTCAGTTCCTAAAGGGCTATGGAGCAATTTGCGTAAATCGTTTTCCAAGCTGCTGACTTTCTTGAGTCTGATTCCTTTGTTATGTTTTTTTTCAGTTTTTTATTTGTTCAACACTTAAATGACTTTCCTTTCCCATGAAGGTAGGGCTTCCTCTCGGCTAAATGTCATAAACTCTAGGATGTTCATTGACTTCTCAGAAAGCTGAGCTCATGAATTAGAAATGACCCTAAGATCACTCATCTAAACACTTGTCACACGCTTATCAAGTGTATTTAATATAGTTTCTCTGAATTCTTGGAGATACACTTTGTATATCCTGGTAGATGTTTCATAATCAGCTAGAAAAAGTAGCTGATATTTCAAACATTCAGAGAATGTTGAGTCAGTCGCTTAATGACAAAGTTATACAGAGTAAGAAAGATGTCCATAGAAATAGAACCAGGAGGAGTCTATATAAATAGCAGGGGAAGAAGAGTGGATTCCTTTTCAGCTGTAACATCACATTTTTTTTGCATGTTGGACACATTGTTTAGCCGTTTCTAAACACATTTCCATTTACGTCACTTGTAAAAAACTTCCTAGGCTCATATTCTGGAAAACTGACAGAGCTGTAATGAACAGATGCAGATTCCATGATAGTAATTGGCTTTTACTCTAATGTTCTGGCTCATGCATCATTAATAATTGCTGTTTTGCCCACATTTGCCTTATACATCTGAGAAGCTTCCTTACTCAGTTCAGCATTGGTAATCGACTTATAAGAACTCATTGCATCCTGCTCTGCTGGTTTACCAACACCTTTATTCGCATGTAGAATTTTAAGTGTCTTTTTCATACTTCTGTTGATTTTTAATGCTATTTTTTTTTTTACTTTAAGCTTTTTACTTTTCCCTGTGTATTTCCAGAGAAGGAAATTGATTTTTGAATATAGTTCCTCTTTCTTGTTTTATTTTTCCTGTCACCAATAATTTCTTGTTTTAAAAATAGGTCTTGATTGGTGGTTGGGTCCCTGGGAGCTCTGAGGGTACTAGTTAGTAATTGTTGTTCGTCCTAAGGGGCTGCAAACCCTTCAGCTCCATAGAACCTTTCTCTAACTCCTTCATTGGGGACCGTGTACTCAGTTCAATGAATGGCTGTGAGCCTCTACATCTGTATTAGTCAGGTATTGTCAGAGCCTCTTAGGAGATAGCTATATGCTTGTCCTTCCTTCCGTCTCTGCTCCATAGTTAATCTCTGCCACTCCTTCTGTGGGTGTTTGATTCCCCTTTTCAACCACCAATCAAGGACTATACAGGGTGGGATTGAATGTACTGGAAGCAGGTATATAGTAGAGGATTGCAAATTAGATCATCAATAGGAGTAAAGGACCTCGGCCTTGTGAAGGTTTTGTGCCCCAGTGTAGGGGAATGCCAGGGCCAATAAGTGGGAGAGGGTAGGGTGGCAGGCATGGGGAAGGGGGAGGCAAAAGGGGTTTGTTCTTGCTTTTGTTTGTTTGTTTGTTTGTTTGTTTTGGAGGGGAAGATGGGAAAGGGAAAATGTACATGTAAATAAAGAAAATACCTAAAAAAAAATAGGTCTTATGGTATATAATGTAACAATTCATGTCTTTCTTAAAAGTGAATAATTTTATTCTTACATTACTTATTTCAGTCTGGTAACATTTTCTAAGCATGCATTCTACCAGTGAACTATATCCCAAGCCTGACTGGTAAGATTTTCTAACAGAATCATTCAAGTAACTATCATATTCTAAAGTAGGACAAATGTAGGTGAATCTCCAATGGGTGTTTAAAGGCCAAATACTTTAACCCCAAGCATATTACATGTATATTTTCAGTCAGCATGAAATAGAACTGAAAAATCCTAACCTGTGAACAACTCCAAAGATAATAGTTGTGATTATTTCTTAATTTTATGTGAATGGAGAATACAATTCTTACTAATAGAGGAAAGATTTTTTTTTGTTGAATTGGGTTTTTTTTATTAAAGTTCTGAAGTACAGAGCAAATATCTGGTTTATTGTTTGTTTTAAAGAAAATTTAATAACTCATCATGGAATATTAATTTGAAGAGAAGTCACTTAGAGTTCAAATAGATATTAGAGCTGGTATATACGAAAAAAGGATACAAAATGAATTAAAAAGTTCCAGGGAAAAGATTATTTAAAGTAAGTTCCATTTTTAAGGTATATGGACAAGAGATTTAAATATTCTCTTTAGTTTAATTTTTTTTACCTTAACCATAAGTAGCAACTTTATTGACATTAAATCAGTAAAATTATGAGGCTTAATCTATAATGAGAACTATATAATATAATTTAATTCAATATCTTGAAAGCACAAAATGACTCATAGCAATTATATGAGATGAGTGTAAATTAAACAGCCAAATTTAGCAATAAATGCTATTGTGACTGCTCAGAGGAGAGGTTTGAAATTTATTACAAACTTATTTACACTAACTGAAAATGTCTTTTTTCTTCCTTCCTTTCTTTCTTTCTTTTCTTTCTTTATTTCTTTTTTCTTTTTTTCTTTTCTTTTTTTACAAAAGAAGAGAATATCTCCATGTTCGAGCTCCCTGTGTAGTCAGTCTCAGCTGTGAACTGAAACTGCGGATGTGCTGAAAGCCAGTGCTCTGTAGCCCACTGCATGGATTTATATCATCTAGTGCATTACCCCAACCCCATGACCTTTTGGTCTTTTTGATCATATGCACAAAGATGACCATCTGCTAATCTCAACTAACCCCTGGCCCATCCCTGTGAGAAGGCAAAACAAGTACTTGTTTTCTTGATAATTTCTTTTGAACGTTTGCTCTTTTGAAAAATGCTTTGACAAGAGCTCTTGAAAATCATTTTATATTTCAGTATTTTAATGACACTTTATAATAAAAATATTTTGAATAAAAATTAGAATCTTTAACATGTATCTATTGCCACATTTTTTTTCAGTGTATTTTGTAACACTTTATTAAGTAGGAACCTATGTCAGCACTGCTATGTAAACAATGACAGAAATAAGGGAAACACATCAAGGATTGTGTAGACAGTAATATATATTTTCCTTTATATAATCAATGTATAATAGCTAAAGAGGGTTTAATCCTTATTAAGCAAACATTTTTGCATACACAGCCTTCTCTTTATCTTTCTGTGCCTTTATCATTTGTTTGACTTTAAGCAACTCTGCCTGGATAGCTTTATCTCCTGGGGCTATCTCCTGTGCCTTCTTAAGATCAGCCAATGCTTGTTCATATTCCTCTAACCCTTGCCGTCCTTGTGCTTTCCGGTATAGCGCTTTAGTGTTTGAAGGGTCCATTTCAAGAGCCTCCAAGCAACTGTCAATTGCCCCCTGCCAATTTGACATCTTCAATTTACAAGCACCAATATTCAACACGCAACTTAAGGCTATCGGGTGCAGCCTGGATATATCGGCTTTCTCAATGACAGCCTTTGAACTACCCACGTACCTTAAAACCTTCGCATATTTTTTAATAGCCATCTCCCAGTTCTGAGACTTGAAAAAGGTATTTCCGATGTTTTTTAAGTCTTCAGATATTAATAAAATTTTATCTATATCTTTTAAGTCTATATCTGCATCTTCAGGGAAATCTGGATGACTATCACCAGAGCCATCTTTGGGGAATATTCCCCAGTCATCCCCTTCTTTCAATTCTCCACATTCTGCAATAACACACAGTTTGGCAGGTTTTTCACCATTCACTTCTACATTTTCAAGCATCCTTGCCACACCTAGTCCTTTTATTACTTGACCAAATACCACATGTTTCCCATCCAAATGAGGAGTTGGAACTGTTGTGATAAAGAACTGAGAACCATTCGTATTGGGGCCTGCGTTTGCCATGCTCAGCAAACCCTCCCGATCATGCTTATAATGAAAATTTTCATCTTCAAATTTTTCACCATAAATACTTTCTCCACCTGTCCCATTTTGATTTGAGAAGTCTCCACCCTGAATCATGAATTTCTTAATAATTCGGTGGAAAGGGCATCCTTTAAAATGCAGAGGTTTCCCAGTTGTGGCTCCAGTGCCTTTTTCTCCTGTACACAATGCACGAAAATTTTCTGCAGTTTTGGGAACAATATCTGCAAACAATTCTAAAACAATTCGTCCAACTCGCTCCCCGCCGATGTCCACGTCAAAGAAGACTCGTGGGTTCTTGGAATTGGAGGGCTTGGCTGCCGGGGATGGGTGAGACATCTTCACTGAGGGCGCTGGGAAGCAGGACCCGAGTACCTCGTGCGCGAGAGGGCTATTGCCACATTTTTATGTTTGTCTTAGATGCCAGTAATTTTCTGAAAGTAAAAAACTTCTATGACTGTATTACACTTATAACTATACATAGACACAATAGGCACATTTTTAATATACAATATGTGTTGTATTCTTGTTAGTCATGTGAACCAATGATATGCCACAGTTTAGCATATTAAATTACATTAAATTAATTACATATTAAAATCTGGATTTTGAGTCAGTAATTATAAGGTAGACTTTGAGAATGTCCAAGGTCATGAATAGTTTGCTACTCAAGGGTTATTAAACATTTTCTGTTAAAGATTGGATAGTGACATTTTAGGCTTTTTATACAAAAAACATTTAGGATATTATTTGGATAATAAGAGAAAAATATTTTATTGATAGAGTCTGGTTAATAAGTGTATATACAAGTAACATTATATAGACTAAGCAGGCTGTATTTACATATTTAGGAATGAATGTGTGTACACATATACATGTATGCATACAGTAACAATTAGTGGAAAAGGGACATGAATTTGAAAGAGAGAAGAGTATATAGGAGCACTTGGAGGGAGGAAAGGAAAATGGGATGTGTAATTATAATAAAAAATAGAAGAAATAATTTAAAAATTAATTTTGTGGTTTAATGATACAGTGGAAAGCGCTACCTAGCAATAAAAAGAAATCATTGACTACAACATACAAGAGACACACCTCTCAACAACATCGTGCAAGTCAAAGGAACCTACACAGGAGCTACATATCACTTAACTGCAATTACAAGTTCCAGAAAGTAGAAGGTAGTTCACTGTCATAGAAGACTTTTTGTGACTGACTGGGAAGCAGGAGTGGAAGGTGGTGGATGGCAAAGACATCCAAAGGAACTGTCTGGCTGGTGGAAATGCATTGTATGTGGTTGTAATAATGGTTATACGCAGGTTTATGGATTTGTTTTCTGGTTTGTTTGTTTCTTGGTTTTGGTTTTGATTACTTGTTGGTTTTGTTTTTTTGTTTTTTGAGAAAGCCAGCTGACATGTTGGGAGGACAATTGGGAAGCTTTATGACAAGATCTATTATCTATAAAGGACTGTTGTCAAGAGCTAGCCCAAATCAAGTATCATCTACTGAGAGCCAAGAGAGTACACTGTTTCCCAGCAAACCCTCAGCCTCAGTGAGCCTTCAGAGGCTCTGGCTCTGAAGGCCCTGGCTGAGATGACTCGCAACTTTTTAGGAGACCCGTGTTCAGCTTAGTTCCAACTAAGCTGTTCCTGAGTTACCATCCATAGAAACTTACTATAAGTAATCCCTTATGTCTCTTGCTAATATATTTGAATAGTCATTGAAAACTCTCTGAGTCTATGTGTGCATGGCTGTGTGCACAGATTATGTATAAAACATTACTGATTAACTCTGACTTACCAAGAGACCACCAGTGTCACATAAAGGAAAGAAATGAAAGCACTCCCCCTTAGAGACCACTTAAGCAAGAATTGAGTCCAGATATGGATTCTCCATTCTATGCTGCCAGTGTCTTCTGTCATCTGTTGTCTCAATCTATGCCTACATGAAGGCTCTTTTGTGAATCTGCTGGGTCCCTGAGTCTGTGTGCAACTCAGTCTGTATGTTGTGTAAGCTATGTATGTGAGTAATGTCTGTCTATCTTTAAGTGGTCTGTCTTTCCCTAACAAAAGACTTCACTCTGTATTTATTGTATGTATGTATGATATAGCATACAAAGTACCACATGAAAAAGGAATAAGATACTTTACAGAAGCCTTTAACAGAGTTTTATAAGGGATTAAGTAACTGGCTCTCTGACTGATCCAGAAAACAAATATCATTGTTTATCAATCAGTAAATATCAATGATCTCTTTCCACCTTTACATTAGATTTTAGGAAGTTACTTTCAACTTCTGTATTTGCTGATTTCAGCAAATGAGTTACATGCATTTCTCTGGATCCAGGGCATAAAGACTATATTACTTCAAACTGCATGTATGTATTGGCTGAGGCTGTAAACATTGATTACATGGGAACTCCAAGGCAAATGAGGGTAGTTGTTACATTGTTCTCTTAAAGGCATGTTGAGTAGTTGGAGTACACAGAAGGTCAGCAACTGTAAATCTTAGGTGACTTCAAGGTGTACTAGTAAGTACTTCGGCTGTGATGTCCAACTCCTAGTCTCTTAGAATGTAAGAGATATGTTCAGAATAGCTCATTGCCACAAGTGTGGGTCCATCCACTGGAGTATGGATAACCTTCCAGCAGCTACATCGTCAACTGCCAGTGTATCCTCAACTAAGGGTGTGTCCCCTTCCCAGTCTCCTGGCTCAATCTTGTGCTGGTCTTGTACAGGGGAACCACAGCTGCTGGGAGTTGACATGTGCAACAGCCCTGTCATTGTCAGCAAGGTGACTCCACATCTCTCACACTCACAGTCCTCTTTCACTGTGTCCTGAGCCTTTCATAGGGGCAAGCTGATACAGACAGCAACTCCAAAGCTGAGCACTGGCAACTACTTACACTCAGCACTTGGTCAGTAATCAGGGTCTTCATTAGCCTCTGCCCACTGCCAAAACAACACTTCTTTAACCAAAATTTAGTGCAGAATGAATCTACACTATAAACATAAATATTCAGAAGGTTGGTTGATAGCATATAGTGGTTTTGAGATTTGTTTGTATTACTCGTGTGGCCTTTTAAGCCAGAAACCAAAAGCTCCATGGAGCATTTATTTAAAAGTGAGTGCTTTCATATATTGTTTAAAAATTATACCTTCTTATGGTATAATTTTTAATAATTTTTAAGCCCCAACAGCTAGAATAAAATATAAAAAGTACTATAAATTACAATAGTAACCAAATATGCCATTTTTTTTTCTTTTGGAAGAGGGCGTTTATTCAGAATTATGGACAATAGGACAAAATAACAACCAACAGATTGGGAAAAGATCTTTACCAATCTTACATCTGATAGAGGAAGTATATATTGGATATTAACAGAGGAATACCAAATGGCTGAGAAGCACCTAAAGAAATGTTCATCACCCTTAGTCATCAGGGAAATGCAAATCAAAACAACCCTGAGATTCCACCTCACACCAGTCAGAATGGCTAAGATGAAAAACTCAGGTGAGAGCAGATGCTGGTGAGGTTGTGGAGAAAGAGGAACACTCCTCCGTTGCCGGTGGGATTGCAAGCTGGTACAACAAATCTGGAAATCAGTTTGGTGGCTCCTTAGAAAATTAGACATAGTTCTACCAGAGGACCGAGCAATACCACTCCTGGGCATATACCCAGAAGATACTCCAACATGTAATAAGGATACATGCTCCACCATGTTCATAGCAGCCTTATTTATAATAGCCAGGAGCTGGAAAGAACCCAGATGTCCCTCAACAGAGGAATGGATACAGAAAGTGTGGTACATCTACACAGTGGAGTACTACTCAGCTATTAAAAACAATGAATTTATGAAATTCCTAGGGAAATGGATAGATCTGGAGGATTTCATCCTGAGTGAAGTAACCTAATCACAAAAGAACACACATGGTAAACACTCACTGATAAGTGGATATTAGCCCAGAAGCTCGGAATATCCAAGATATAATTCACAGATCACATGAAGCTCAAAAAGAAGGAAGACCAAAGTATGGATACTTCGATCCTTCTTAGAAGGGAGAACAAAATACTCATGGAAGGAGTTGCAGAGACAAAAAGAGTGGAGCAGAGACTGAAGGAAAGACAATCCAGAGACTGCCCCACCTGGGAATCCTTCCCATATGCAATCACTAAACCCAGACACTATTGTGGACACCAGCAAGTGCTGGCTGACAGGAGCCTGATGTAGCTGTCTCCTGAGAGGCTCTTCCAGTGCCCAACTAATTCAGAAGTGGAGGCTCACAGCCATCCATTGGACTGAGCACAGCATCCACGATGAAGGAGCTAGAGCAAGGACCCAAGGAGCTGAAGGGTTTGCAGCCCTGTAGGAGGAACAACAATATGAACTAACCAGTACCCTCAGAGCTCCCAGGGACTAAACCACCAACCAAAGAGTACACATGTTGGGACTCATGGCTCCAGCTGCATATGTAGCAGAAGATGGCCTAGTCGGTCATCAATGGGAGGAGAGGCCCTGGCCAGGGTCAGGAAGTGGGAGAGGGTGGGTTGGTGAGCAGGGGGAGAAGGGAGAGAATAGCGTTTTTGTTTTTGTTTCCAGAGGGGAAACCAGGAAAGGGAAGAACATTTGAAATGTAAATAAAGAAAATAGCTAATAAAAATTTATTAAAAACATGTCATTATTTTCAGTCCATCCCAAGAGTCCTTACACTGTGTAGAATGGCAACTGGTAAATCTGTACTTTGTGCATTAGTTTTTTTGTTTTGTTTTGTTTTTGTTTTTTTTTTTAGTTTTTTAAGTTATCATTCACTCAAGAGTATACCTCAGCATAGGGGCTTGGGGGATGGCTCAGTCAGTAAAGTCCTTTCCTTGAAAGCAAGAAGACCTGAGTACTGTCCCTAGAGTGTACATGAAAAGAACATGTAAACAATGTTCATTGTCACCCACATCATGAGGGAGATGGGTTCACAGGCTGACTTGTTTAACTGATCCAGGCCAGACCAGTGAGAGACCCTACACAAAAACATGAGGAATGACACCCTGGATTGCCTTTTGACCTCTAGCCTTCTGACATCCATGTGCAGCTCACACACACACACACACACACACACAGAGTGAGGGGAGAATAAATATTTATTTGTATTTAACAATAAGTATAAATGGTCACTTCTGAGCTCTTTGCCCAGGATGACAATGTTTAGATGCTGTAGTTGTTACTAGATACTTTCAGAGATACAGAGAAATGATGGATGACAAGGCAGGATAGTTTGGGACATGCCCCCATGGAAGGAAAAGGGTCAGCTTCTCCTCTAGCACTAGTTCACAGAACAGTCGGGGAAATTCTTCCAATTTTTATACATTTTTTGGAGCTTTTTCCATGTCTTATTTTCAAAAATGAACTTGTTTAGACTAGAGGGTTGTCTTAGTCAGTGTTTGTCTTAGTTTGGGTTCTCTAGAGTCACAGAACTTAGTCTCTATGTAGTAAAGGGATTTATTGATGACTTACAGTTTGTAGTCTAACTCCCAACAATCAACTCCCAACAACAGTCGCGGCAGCAGCTGTGAATGGAAGTCCAAGGCAAGCAGGCGAAGCAGAGAGCTTTCCTTCTTTCAATGTCCTTATATACGTCTCCAGCAAAAAGTGTGGCCCAGGTTAAAGGTGTGTGCCACCACACCTTTAACCCCGGATGACCTTGAACTCAGAGTTTTCTATGTTAATCCTATGGGATTCGTAGCCACTATTCCTCAAGGTCTCTATGCCAAGATTCAGGTCAGAAACTTGTATCTCTCAGCCTCCAGATTAGGGCCACAGGTGAGCCTTCTAATTCTGGATTGTAATTCATTTCAGACGTAGTCAAGTTGACAACCAGGAATAGCCACTACAGTGTTGTATTGCTTTAAAGAGACTCCATGATCAAAGCAATTCTTATAAAAGAAAGCATTTTGTTTAGTTTAGTTCATTATCATCATGGAGCAGAACAAGGTGGCATGCAGGCAGACATGGTACTGGAGAGGTAGCTGAGAGTTCTATATCTGGATCTGCAGACAGCAGGAAGAGAGACACCAGGCCTGCCATGGACTTTTGAAAGCCTCACAGCTCATCCCAGTGACATATGTTCTCTAAAAGGCCATACCTACTCCATCTCCTAATTCTTCTCAAGTAGTGCTTTCCTAATGACTAAGCATTCAAATATATGAGTCTATGAGGACCATTTTTATTCAAGTCACCATAATGATCTTGGCTTTAAAATCTATAGTTTTATAAACCAGGAACCTTGATGCATTAAAAGAATAGAATAGAATAGTATGAAGCAGTGTAAAGGAAGCATCGCAAATGTTTGTTTCTAATTTTAGACGCATTTACTTCTCACAGGTGCCGTGAACCTTCCAAAAGTAGTTCAGTGACATGCATTAATAAATACCTAGTTTGTTTTTGTGTGTTTGTTTTGTATGGGGCCTTCTTTGTAGCTCAGAATAGCCTTGCAATCGTCCTGCCTAAGCCTCTCAACTGCCAGGATCACAGGCAGTAATCCCGTATCACCATAGTTATGAAGAAGACACAAAGGTCTTATGATAACTTGTGCTCTCTATCCTTCACTAAGGCATGGAAGCAGTGAACATTCAGCAGAAACTATCTTTAAATTTTGTTTTCTGATCAAGTCACATTCAACAGCCCTAGGATGTAGCTCCCATCTAACCATACTACCACGAGGGTGGACAACCCAGGACCCACAGTACACAGTTTCTAAGTCAGACTGTTGAGGACATTAGGTACATTAAATCCACTTTGACTTATTACTTTCAGTTCACAGCGGGTTCATCAGGACATAATCTTCCGTAACTTAATCAACACTTTTAGTGTGTGGTGTTTGTTACTTTGCTCTGCTATGCTATTTCATATATATTGTCGGTACCCATCAGGCTGATCTTCAACTTCTAGACTCAATTCACCTCTTTGTGCTCACCCTCCTGAGCAACTGAAACTAATAAGCATGTACCAACTGGAAGCATCCTTGAGTACCACACACCTGGAAGCATCTTTTTTTTTTTTTTTAAGAGAGTTGTGATTTAACAACCTGGAATTTGGGAAGATTGTCTGGAGCAATGTCCCATCTGTATCTGATAAAATGGAGATGGTCTATTTAGCATGATATGTGCCCAATTTCTGAATATTTTTTGTGCTATTGATTAATTGCTAAATATAGTTTATTAGCTCGTGCACCAGCTTCATAGCTATATAACCTTGGGCCATTTCATTAGTTCTTAAAATATTTCTATTTAATCTAGCATTGTTTGTGGCTAACTTTGACAAAAACATTTAATGTTTAGGAAGCACTGCACTCTACTTGCAGTCAAATGCAGGTCTGGATACACACTAGGCTATGACCCTGGGCTAGCTTCTGATTCTCAGCACCTGAATCTCCTCTACAGCAGTGAAGGGTTAAAAAAAAAACCAAACAAACAAACAAACAAACAAAAAAAACAGTACTTGGCAGGATGTCTGGAGGTAAACAGCAAACACCTGGTGCTTATACTGGAGGAAACACCTAGTATGTAGCTTAATAGCGACATACTATATAATAAGCACTAAGGACATTGACAGTCACCAAAGCATCACAAAATGGCCATTATATTATAGTATAAATCCTATACAGGTAAAGTTGGCTAACACTTGATGATTAAAACAATAAAACTTCAACCAGAATTTTCAAATTTCTTGAGAAAAATCTATATTAACATCTATTATTCAAAAGTACATACCCAGTGGAGGGTGGAGCAATAGTGTTACCTGTGTTAAAGCCATAGGCATTTGAAGCAGTGAGTTTAAATACTGAGAATCTAGATGGGTTCAGCACAGAAGTCATTGTGTTGAGTTATGTCACTTTGGATTATGAAATATTTATTGTAAAATTATTATTTTGTCTACCTCTTAATCACATCATCACAGAAGAGAAGTTGGCTTTCCTGAAGTTGATATGCAATTTTATGAAGAGCATTGGAAATCAAAGAATCGGTGGATGTCAACTGAAGACATTGGCATGGGGATTCTTCAGGATTTTGTTGCTGTTTGGTTGACCTGAGGCATTGAAGAGATAAGCCACCATAGAAAATAGGGAAAGAGTCTGCACCCCTGAAAGCCCCATATCCTGAACCATCCCAGAAGATCGGCTACACTCACAGCAGTTGGTAAGAACCTTCCGGAAGTCCCACAGCTGCTGGTGTGAGCATAGTGGACTCAGGACCCATCACCATCCAACCCTGCCAACTCTCCCAATCCCCCAACCCCTGCTGAATATCCCTCCCCTTCTTCCCTGTCCTTTCTGCTGGGGCAGAGTGCTAACTAGTCTGCTCCCCTGGAGACACTATATCCTGAACCAACCCAGAGGATCTGCTGCACTCAGAGCAGTTGGGAAACAGGAACCATAATTAGTAGATACCCTGCAGCCCCCCAGAGAACATCTTCACACAAGACAACAGTCTGACTGTTCCTCTGAAGACCCAACAGTCTGAAGGCCTAACAGGAGATCTACTGAAACCAGGGCAACAGATCGGCAACTTCCCTGCTCCTCTGAAGAGCCCCCAGTTGGAAAGCCCCACAGGTGGTCTGCCAGTGCCAGAGCCGCAAGCCTACCAGGAGACCTGAAGCAACCCAATGACAAAAGAGGCAGAATCCAAACAGGGTCACTCAGACCAACAAATACCAGGGAAAACCAGATGGTGAAAGGCAAGTGCAAGACTGTAAGCAACAGAAGCCAATATATGTCGGCACCATCAGAACCTAGTTCTCTCACCACAGCAAGCCCTCAATACACCAACACATCTGAAAATCAGGAAGCTGACATAAAATTCTATCTCATGAAGATAATAGAGTCATTTAAAGAGGATATAAACAACTCACTGAAAGAAATACAGGATAATCAAAGAGATAAAGGAAATGAATAAAGTAGTTCAAGACATAAAAGTGGAAGTAGAAACAATAAAGAAAACAAAATGGAGGCAAACCTGGAAATGGAAACCTAGAAAAGAGATCAGGAATTACAGATGTAAGTATCACAAACAGAATACAAGAGATAGAAGAGAGAATCTCTGGTGTAGAAGATACCGTAGAAGAGATTGACACAACTGTAAAAGAAAATTCAAAACATAAAAAAACTCCTAACCCAAAGCATCCAGGAAATTCTGGACACAATGAAAAGACCAAATCGAAGAAAAATTAGAATAGAGGAGAATGAAGATTCCCAGCTCAAAGGACAAGAACAGGTCTTCAACAAAATCATAGAAGAAAACTTCTCCAACCTAAAGAAAGAGATTGCCATAAAGTACAAGAAGCCTATAGAACATGAAAAGAAAATCCTCTCATCACATAATAATTAAAACACTAACTGCACAGAACAAAGAAAGAATATTAAAAGCTGCAAGGGAAGAGGGCCAAATAACATACAAAGGTAGACCTGTCAGAATTACACCAGACTTCTCAACAGAGACTATAAAAGCCAGAAGAGAAGTAGAGACTCTAAGAGAACACAAATGCCAGTCCAAGCAATTATACCCAGTGAAACTCTCAACATAATGGAGAAACCAAAGTATTCCAGGACAAAACCAAATTCAAACAGTATCTACCAATCCAGCCCTACAGAGAATCCTAGAAGGAAAATTCCAACACAAGGAAGGCGCCTGCACCAAAGAAAAGACAAGATATTGAGTATCTCACAACAATGGCAAAAGGAGAGACCCACAAGCACTTAAAGCCACCTACAAAAACGAACATATCAGGAACTAATAGTCATCTGTCTTTAGTATCTCTCAATATTAATCAACTCACCTATAAAAAGACATAAGCTAACAGACTGGATATGCAAATAAGATTCAGCATTTTTCTGCATTCAAGAAAAAAACTTCAATAACAAAGATAGCATTATCTCAGAGTAAAAGGATGAAAAAAGGTCTTCCAAGCAAATAGTCCCAGCAAACAAGCTGGACTTGCCATCCTAATATCCAATAAAATAGACTTTCAACCAAAAGTGATCAAGGGTGATGAGGAAGGATACTTCTTATTCATCAAAGAGAAAATCTACCAAGAGAAAGTCTTAATTCTGAACATCTATGCCTCAAATGTAAGGGCACCAACATTCATTTTTGTTTGTTTTGGTTTTTTTTTTCAAGACAGGGTTTCTCTGTATAGCCTTGGCTGTCCTGGAACTCACTCTGTAGACCAGACTGGCCTCGAACTCAGAAATCCACCTGCCTTTGCCTCCCAAGTACTGGAATTAAAGGTGTGTGCCACTATTGCCCAGCGGGCACCCACATTCATAAAAGAAACTTTACTAAAGCTCAAAACACACATTGAACTGCACACAATAATAGTGGAAGACTTCAAGACCCCACTCTCACCCATGGACATTGAAACAGAAACTAAACAGAGACACAATGAAACTAAACAAGATTATGAAACAAATGGATTTAACAGATATCTACAGAACATTTCACCCTAAAACAAAAGAATACACCTTCTTCTCAGCACCCCATGGTACCTTCTCCAAAATTGACCATATAATTGGTCACAAAACAACCTTTAACTGATACAAGAAGATTGAAATAATTTCATGCATCCTATCAGATCACCATGGCCTAAGGCTGGTCTTCATTAACAGAAAAAACAACAGAAATCTCACATACGTGTAGAAACTGAACAACTCTCTACTCAATGATAACTTGGTCAGGGAAGAAATAAAGAAAGACTTTCTGGAATTTAATGAAAATGTTGACACATCAGATCAACAGTTATGGGACACAAGGAAAGCAGTGCTAAGAGGAAAGTTCATAGTCCTAAGTGCCCTGGTAAAGAAATTGGAGAGATCTTACACTAGCAACTTAACAGCACACCTGAGAGCTCTAGAACAAAAAGAAACAAGCACACCCAAGAGGAGTAGAAAGCAGGAAATAGTCAAATTCAGGGCTGAAATCAACCTAATAGAAACAAAGAGAACAATACAAAGAATCAACAAAACTAACAGCTGGTTCTTTGAATCAACAAGATAGATAAACCCCTAGGCAAACTAACTAAAGGGCCCAGAGGCAGTATCCAAATTGACAAAATTAGAAATGAAAAGGGAGACATAACAACGGAAATGAAGGAAATTCAAGACATGGTTAGATCCTACCACAAAAGCCTATAGTCAACAAAACTGGAAAATCTAGATGAAATGAATGGTTTTCTAGACAGATACTACATACCAAAGTTCACAAGTGCAGGTAGAGTATCTAAACAGGCTCATATCCTCTAAGGAAATAGAAGTCATTAAAAACCTCCCAACCAAAAAAAGCCCAGGACCAGATGGGTTTAGTGCAGAATTCTATCAAACCTTCAAAGAAGACATGATACCAATATTCCTCAAATTATTCCATAAAATAGAAATGGAAGGAACACTACTTAATTCATTCTATGAAGACACAATTACGCTGATACCTAAACCACACAAGGACCCAACCAAAAAAGAAAACTTTAGACAAATCTTGCTTATTAATATTGATGCAAAATACTCAATAAAATTCTTGCAAATCAAATCCAAGAACACATTAAAACCATCATCCACCAGGATAAAGTAGGCTTCGTCCCAGGGATGCAAGGTTAGTTCAATATATGAAAATCAATTAACATAATCCACTACATAAACAAATTCAAAGAAAAAATTCACATTATCACCTTCTTAGATGTAGAAAAAGCATTTGACAAAATGCAACAGCCCTTTATCTTAAAAGTATTGAAGAGATCAGAAATTCAAGACCCATACCTAAACATAATAAAAGCAATATACAGCAAGCCAATGCCAATATCAAATTAAATGGAGATATACTTGAAGAATTCCCACTCAAATCCGATACAGGGCAAGGATGCCCCTCTCTCCATATCTAGTCAATATAGTTCTCGAAGTGCTAGCTAGAACAATAAGACAACAAAAAGATCAAGCAGATACAAATTGGCAAAGAAGAAATAAAGGTATCACTGTTTGCAGATGATATAATAGTATAAATAAAGTGACTCCAAAAACTCTACCAGAGAACTTCTTCAGCTGATAAACAACTTCAGCAAAATGGCTGGATATAAAATTAAATCAAATAAATCAGTAGCCTTCCTTTATACAAATGATAAACAGGCTGAGAAAGAAATTAGGGAAACAACTCCCTTCCCAGTAGCCACAAATAAAATAAAATAAAATATTATGGAGTAACTCTAACCAAACATGTGGAAGGTCTGTATAACAATAACTTCAAGCTTCTCAAGAAAGAAATCGAAGATCTCAAAAATGGAGAGATCTCCCATGCTCATGGATTGTCGGAATTAGCATAGTAAAAATGACCATCCTACCAAAGGCAATATATACATTCACTGCAGTCCTCATCAAAATCCCAACACAATTCTTCAAAGACATGGAAAGAGCAATTCTCAAATTCATCTGGAAAGGCAAAAAACCCAGAATAGTGAAAGCAATTCTTAAAAATAAAAGAATGGCTGGGGGAAATCACCATCCCTGACCTCAAGGTTTACTACAGAGCAATAGTAATAAAAACTGCATGGTATTGGCACAGAGACAGACAAGATCAATTCCATAGAATTAAAGGCCAAGAAATAAAATCACAAACTTATGGATCTTTGACAAAGAGGCCAAAATATACAATGGAAAAAGAAAGCATCTTCAATAAATGGTAGTGGTCTAACGGCTGTCTGTGTGTGGAAGAATTAAAATAGACCCATAGTTGTCACCTTGTACAAAACTCAAGTCCAAGTGGATCAAGGACCTCCACATAAAGCCAGATACACTGAATCTAATAGAAGAGGAAGTGGGGAAGAGCCTAGAACTCATGGCACAGGGGAAATTTCCCTAAACAGAACTCCAATGGCTCAAATCCTATGATCAAGAATTAATAAATGAGACCTCATGAAACTGGAAAGGCAAAGGACATAGTCAATAAAACAAATTGGAAACCTACAGATTGGAAAAAATCTTCACTAACCCCACATCCGATAGAGGGCTAATATCCAAAATATATAAAGAACTCAAGAAGCTAACCATTGTAAAACCTAACAACCCAATCAAAAAAATGGGATATAGAACTAAACAGAGATTTCACAACAGAGGAATCTCAAATGGCTGAGTAACACCTAAAGAAATGTTCAAAGTCCTTAGTGATCAGAGAAATGCAAATCATAATGACTCTGAGATTCCTACACCAATCAGAATGGCTAAGATCAAAACCTCAGGTGACAACACATGTTGAGGATGTGGAGAAGTGGACCCTCCTCCACTGCTGGTGGGATTGCAATCTGGTACAACCACTCTGGAAATCAATCTAGAGGTTCCTCAGAAAATTGGAAATAAATCTACCTGAAGACCCAGCTATACCACTCTTGGGAATATATCCAAAAGATATTCCACCATGCCACAGGGGCACATGTTCCACTATGTTCATAGCAGCCTTATTTGTGATAGCCAGAAGCTGGAAACAACCCAGATCTTCCACAACAGAAGAATGGATCCAGAAAATGTGGTTCATTTACACAATGGAGTACTACTCAGCTGTTAAGAATGAGGACATCACAGCCAGTCCCACAACACCCAGAGGAAGCTCCTCTCCCAGGCACTCAGACACACCCAAGACCAGAGAGAGGAGGACCCAACATCTGTACCAACACTAGGAGTAACTGGGACCAGCGGGACCAGGCACACAGGAACTCTCCTAGCCCAGTGGCTCGGGTTACTTCTGGTCTCTGGGCTGGTGTCCTGAGGAGACCTTGGGTGCAAACTCTGCAGCCAGTCCCACAACATCCAGTGAAAGCTCCCAGGTGCTCTAACAAGCCCAGGATCACAGGATCCCAGATTCACAGGATCACAGAGACAGCTTAACTCTGAGGAGTTCTGACACAACCAGGATCACAGGAAGGACAGGCTCCAGTCAGATTTAGCAAGGGCAGGTAGCACTAGAGATAGCCAGATGGTGGGGAGCAAGCATAAGAAAATAAACAACACAAACCAAGGTCACTTGGCATCATCAGAACCCAATTCTCCCACCATAGCAAGTCTTGGACACACCATTACACCAGAAAAGCAAGATGATGCTTTTCTTATGATGATGATACAGGACTTTAAGAAAGACATAAATAGCACCCTCAAAGAAATACAGGAGAACACAGGTAAACAGCTAGAAGTCCTCCAAGAGGAAACACAAAAATCCCTTTAAAAACTACAGGAAAACACAAGCAAACAGGTGAAGGAAATGAGCAAAACCATCCAGAATCTAAAAATGGAAATAGAAACAATAAAGAAATCAGAAAGAGAGACAACCCTGGCCATACAAAACCTAGGAAAGAAATCAGGAGTCATAGATGCAAGCATCACCAACAGAATACAAGAGATAGAAGAGAGAATCTCAGGGGCAGAAGACACCATAGAAAACATTGACACAATGAAAAATGCAAAAAGCAAAAAGCTCCTAACCCAAAACATCCAGGAAATCAAGGATTCAATGAGAAGACCAAACTGAAGGATAATAGGTATAGAAGAGACTGAAGACTCCCAAGGTAATGGGCCAGTAAATATCTTCAACAAAATTGTAGAAGAAAACTTCCCTAACCTAAAGAAAGAGATGCCCATGAACATTCAAGAAGCCTACAGAACTCCAAGTAGACTGGACCAGAAAAGAAATTCCTCCCATCACATAATAATCAAAACACCAAATGCACTAAACAAAGAAAGAATTTTAAAGGCAGTAAGGGAAAAAGGTCAAGTAACATATAAAGGCAGGCCTATCAGAATTACACCAGACTTCTCAGCAGAGACTATGAAAGCCAGAAGATCCTGGGCAGATATCATACAGACCCTACAAGAACAGCCCAGGCTACTATACCCAGTAAAACTCTCAATTACCATAGATGGAGAAAACAAGATATTCCATGACAAAACAAAATTTACACAATATCTTTCCACAAATCCAGCCCTCCAAAGGATAATAGATGGAAAACATCAACATAAGGAGCAAAACTACACCCTAGAAGAAGCAAGAAGGTAATCTTTCAACAAATCCACACAAACCTAATTCCACCTCTTACAACAGGAAGTGACAATTACTTTTGCTTAATATCTTAATATGAAAATTAATATTATCAACATATCCTAATCGATTGAAATCCAATAATATGAGGAATTAGAAATTTATTGATTGTCATCCAATGGTCTCTCTAATTTGGTAATTGGAGAAATAGGTCCAACATTGTACAATCTATATACACTTTCAGCTTGTTTGTTCCTGACTGTCTTGCTGTGTACAACATAAGGGTCTTGAAATCTTGCTTCTCTTATCTCAGCCTCTATTAGTACTATTATTTATTTCATGTCTTTACACTGTATTATAGTTTTCAGAGCACCTTATATATTTCAAAAGTATTTATATACCCAAAAGAAACATAGATAATTAACTAGGGAGGTGGCATGTAAGAGAACAACAAAGAGTGAGACTGAATGCTTTGCTTGACGTTTGTAGCTCTTGTATCAAGTTTGAAGAAGAGTAACTTAGAGAAAGTTACTCTTTCTCTAAGATGAATGCTTTTCCAAATTATCACAGCCAATGAACCAAATTCTTACCCTCACCTAATGTCTGTGCTACCCTCCAACGAGAACCATTGTTCATTCAATCAGTTGGTGAATGACTTTATGGATAGAACATCTTAATACATACACCATTTTTTAAATGAATGTAACCTGTTCTCTGTGGCCTGAGAATAAAGTCACTCACTAAAGTCAAACAGCTTTGACCATAGCAGGAAGTCTGTGTCCAAAAATCGAGCCTACAATTCATTTCTTGGTGCAGCAGAACTGTCAAATCTCAGCTTAGCTATGATGGAGATAAAATCCTTTGGTGATGTGAGGGTCATTGAAGTATAGCCTTATTACAATGAAATCCAATGTCTAAAAATTGTTCTTATTTTGGGCTTGTACCACAGTAAGAGCCAAGATTTTAAGCTCTACTAAATACAAAACAAACAAACGAAGACTTTATATATTTATGTTCATTTAAGAAAATACTAGTAGTGATGTATTATTTTGAAATATACAGTTAATATGTTTGGATTTATTTAAAATTTATATTGAGAAAAATGTATTTTCACTATTGCTGTAGACAGACATAAGACTGTTAAATTGATTGTTGTTTTATATCAAATAACTTTTATAATACTTATTTTTATTGTTATAATATTTTATAAATTTTAAGGAATATGACAAAAAAGATATTGTAGGTATTGAAGGGGGGGTCTCTGGAAGGAGTTGGGGTACAAACAAGAAACAAGAATGTGATTTAATTCTATTTACTTAAAATATGTTTTTAAATGTTAACAAATTCTGATAAATTGAAACCATGTAACTTTTCCCATTATAATGCAATAAAAGATAAAAAAAAAAAAAAAGAATGAGGACATCCCGAGTTTTGCAGACAAATGGATGGAACTAGAAACTATCATCCTGAGTGAGGTAACTCAGACCCAAAAGAGCATGCATGGTATGTACTCAGTAATAAGTGGATATTACTACCCCCCTTAAAAATTGCCATACACCCAAGATACAGCCTACAGAACTCAAAAAGTTCACCCATTTGAAATGCTGAAGTGAGGATGCCTCAGTCCCATTTGGGAGGGAGAAGGAATCAGTCACAAAGTGGGAGGGCAGGAGGGCCCTGGGAGGGAAAGCAGATGGAGGGTGGAGTGAATCCTGATCTGGCATTGGGTGAGGAAAAAGAACTGAAGCCCTGAGGGTCAGCACAAAGAATGGAAGCAGGCAACCTGGAGAGGTAGGAGATTGGGAAGACCCTCCAGAATGTACCAGAGACCTGGTAGGTGAGAGACTCTCAGGATTCAAAAGAAGGGACCTGAGATGAAATGCCCTACAGTGGGGAGAGGGAACTTATAGAGTCCACCTCCAGCAGAAAGACAGGGCATCAAGTGAGGGATGGGGTTGCCATCCCACAGTCAAAACTCTGACCCATAATTGTTCCTGTCTGAAAGATTTGCGGGGATGCAAATGGAGAGGAGCCTGAGGAAAAGAAGTTCCAGCAACAGGCCTGAAGTGGGATCTAGCTCAAGGTGAGGCCCTAAGGCCTGACACTAATACTGAGGCTGTGGAACACCCACAAAAAGGGACCTAGCATGACTGCTCTCCGAAGGACTCAACAAGCAGCTGAAAGAGTCAGAGGCAGATGTTTATACCCAACCAATGGACAGAAGCTGCTCACCCCTGTGGCTGAATTAGGGGGAAACTAGGAGAAACTGAGGAGGAGGAGGAGGAGGAGGAGGAGGAGGAGGAGGAGGCCCTGTAGGAGGAACCATAGAATCAATAAACCTGAACCCCTGATATCTCTCAGATACTACTGGACCACCAACCAGGCAGCATACACCAGCTGATATGAGGCCCCCCAACACATATACAGCAGAGGACTGCTGGGTCTGGGTTTAGTCAGAGATGATGTACCTAACCCTCAAGAGACTGGAGGTCCCAGGGAGTTTAGAAGTCTGGTGGAGTGGGCTAGGGGGTGAGGACATCCTCATGGAGACAGGAGCAGGTATGGGATGTGGTATGGGGGTGGACTGGGAGAGGAAGAAAATCTGGAGTTTAAAATAAATAAAGAAAAAGAAATAAAAGTAAATAGGGAAAGGATATGCTGGAAGTCAAACTTTGCTGGTGGATATTATCGTTCTGGATCTATTCAAACTAAGAAACTGGTAATATATCAATACATCTAGCAATAACTCAATAGCGACTCTAGCATTCAATGTAGAAAAAGAATAGATGTTCGGTAATGTACTTTATTTCTATGGAGGGGGAATATCTAGGGAAGTCACACTGTCAGAGTCAAAGGAGAGGGGATAAGGGGGAGGGAGAAGAGAATTGGGGGAGGGGGCAAGAACTCTGCCAGGGGAACAGGGACGGGGGGATGACATTTGGCATAAAAATAAAACATTAATTAGTAGTACAATTACTTTATTAAAACTGACTTGATTACCATAAGCTGAGAGTACTAAAAAAGTTATGGCATAATTAACTCTGCTGTGTTCTGTCAGTTTACTGAAAGTTAATAATTAGTCTACAGTTATTGTCAGTGTTTGATCAATCTTGTTTCAGATTCTGAAAATGACAAGCTTAGGTTTCTGCCATAGGTTAGGGAACATGAGTCTCTGTATAAAACTATTTTCTCTTGCATGCAATGTTTTAGGACGGAGGTTTGAGATAGATTGCCATTATGTACCCCTGGCTGGCCTGGAACTGGCTTTACAGAGGTTTGCCTGCCTCTGCCTCCCAAGTGTGGGAACTAAAGTTGTGGACCACCATGCCAGGCATATTGAGTGTTTAAACTTAAGGAAAATTCTGAAACTTCAGATCTGGGTATTGGTCTCTCTGCTTTAAACCATATTACTACCTCTTTTGCAGATCTGTAAGTGTTCAATGAGTTAATCCATGTAAATTGCCTAAACAGCATTTAGCAATACAAGCGTTTTATTCTGATTAACCTATCTCCAATAGTCATCTTCCTACAGTGATTGCTGCAGATCTCAGATGGCTCCTCCTCATAGTGAAGCCCCTGACGATTGGCTGTCTGTCCCTGCTCCATAATAAGCCTCTGGCAGCCACCTCTAAATGGCTTCTCTGTAAGGGTTGAAGGTGACAGGTTACTGAAGAACTTCTCTGGTTCTTCCTGCAGTTTCTTGTAGTCTAGGGAGGCTTAAAGGAAGGGTGCTATCTTCTGTCTCTTCTGCCATTTTCACTTGGTCAGTCGCAGGCTGCTCCCTCCGCTTCATTAGAGGACACCATGGTTTAGGAGTTTTTGAATTTTCATTTTTCAGTATCTCCACAGCATCTCCCTATTCCTTTTGCAAATAAATTCTTTAAGTACTTTGAATGCAAATTTAAAGAAAAGGGGATATATGATCAATCCAATATATAACCTATGTTTTATTGTTCCCTAAATAACCCAACAATGAATAAAAGTCTAAAGACCTTCGTTCACTTTATTTTAGTCTTAAATATAGACAAAAAAGTCCTAAAATGAGTTTTGTATTCCATTATAGTCTCCCATATGTCTCCTAGCATTATTTTGTAATTTATTGTGTCTAGCCTAAGCCCTTTCTTTTGTCATGTTTCCACAAGGTATCATTTTTTTTTGTTTGAAAATACAAATCATTTACATGAAGGCAAAGGCACAGAAGTCCTTTGAGATGTAATTACTATACACATATGGGATGTTGTTACTCTGAGAAAGTAAGTTAAAAACCCACCAACCAAGCAAAAGAAAGGAAGAAAAAAACCAGGAATCAATAAATTTGTTTGCTACCCTGTAGAGAGGGTGCAGAAAACATTCCCTGCACTCAATCTGCAAGTTTGTATCTCTACACAGCATTCCTAGAGATTCAGAACCATATTTTTAGTTTCCTCATTAAACATTATGAAGCAGTCTGTGATAGAAAATAAAATAAAATAAAACAAAACGCAAACAAAATACAAAGAAGCCCAAACAGCACACTAAAAGCCGTCTTTTACTAAATGAAACCTGTGTGCTTCTCTGTCAAACTTTCATTAGCTGTGTCTTCTGGCTTAGCCACAAAACCCAATAGATTAAAAGAAAGGTATTCTCACCTTGCACAAGGAAAGGTCTTTAAAAGGGTTTATTTCTTCCCCCACTGTAAGAGTCAGTGGTGCTTCAGAGAGCTTGGGCTCAGCATCCTCCAAGGCAAACCATTTTAGAGAATGTTTCTTTGCATAAGCACTTGGACCTTCAGAATCAGTGCCATTCTGTGAAGAACTCATTCTTTATTCTTAGCCACTAATAGGGAGCTTTTGAGGTTTTATTTGCCCTCCTACCAGAATTAAGTCAAAAATGGAGAGAAATCAGTAAAAGGGTGTTAATGGAAAATGAGAAGACTCAGCCTTCTGTAGCTACAGATGTTTCTTACAGTGTTGGCATCATTTTGAAAGGGTACTCCACTGACTTAGGATGTGGAGATTTAAGCAATCACATCTAGATTTTTTTATTGTGACTTATATGGACTTGTGAATTGATTGATTCATCCATTCATTCAAACAGTCAATAAAGTGGATGATGCTGATATACTCATTTCACAGGTCAGGACATTGATGAATGTTAGCTAACTTTTCTAAAATCTAAGGACCATGAAACCTATATATAAGGTGAAGTTAGCTTGCCTCAGAGGATAGCTCTTAACCAGTAGATGTTTGTTTGCACACTCCTGGAAGAATGAATGAATTTATACAAATTGTCAAAAGTAAATCATTGCCAACAGAGTAGAAAAGAATTCAAGGTGACAGTTGAACAGTAGTGCTCAGGGGAAGAGGTAGAGGCAAAAGGAGAATCAAGACGGGCTAAGAATGAGGGGTACAAAAAATCAGGGGTTTCTTTAAACAACAGGCATTCCCTGTCAATCTTTCTGTCTTTCCTCCTTAGGAACAAGCTACCAGAGACACACCTACTTCATCAAAGCTTCTTATCTTAAAATATGCAAACATTAAACCAGGGATTGGGAGAGGTCAAGAACACAAGAAGACGGTGGATGGAGTGAACTAACCTGGACCCATGGGGGCTCACAGACTAAACCGCCAGTCAAAGATCATGAATGGGCTGGACCGTGGTCCCCTACATATTTGTAGCAGATGTGCAGCTTGGCCTTCATATGAGTCCCCTAACAATTGGAGGGGAGGATGAGTGGGTGTCTCTAGCTCTGTTGTCTGCCTTTGGATGCCCTTGTCTGGCCTCAGTGAAGAGAGGATGTTCTTAGTCGTACTGAGATTTGATGTGCCAGGGTGGGTTGGTTGCCCATGAGAACCCCTTTTTCTGTGGTGAAGGGGAAGACGTAATGGGTGGAGAGGTATTTGAGCATGGGATTGGGAGGAGAGGAGGGAGGAAGGCTGCAATCAGGATATAAAGTGAATACGTTTTTAAAAATCACATTTTAGCCAGGCAGTGGTGGCACACGCCTTTAATCCCAGCACTTGGGAGGCAGAGGCAGGTGGATTTCTGAGTTTGAGGCCAGCCTGGGCTACAGAGTGAGTTCCAGGACAGCCAGGGCTACACAGAGAAACCCTGTCTTGAAAAAAAAAATCACATCTCTTTAGAATGTAAAGTGTGTATATGTGTGTGTGTGTGTGTGTGTGTGTGTGTGTGTATTAGAAATAACACCTTTTACATCATTTTTATTCTGAGTGATACTCAGTTGACATTGTTCAGTGGAATTGGGATGTTGCAGTTTTTTTAGTATCACTACTTTTCCTGATACTCAAACATAATACACAAAAAAATATTTTTTTTTTCTTTTTTGAGACAGTGTTTCTCTGTGTAGCCCTGGCTGTCTTGGAACTCACTCTGTAGACCATGCTGGCCTTGAACTCAGAAATCCCCCTGCCTCTGTCTCCCAAGTGCTGACATCTTTTTCTTAAAGCTAGAATTAGCAGTTGTACTTTCTGGGTGGTGCCTTATAACTATTCCTTTCATTATTCTTAAATGATACTTAGTTTAAGATTTCAAGCATAATTACTTAAAATAAATTTTAAATTTAATATGGTAATCTAACTTGTATAATTGTAAGACCTAAAATGAATTTATAAATTATGGGGGTTTCCTCCTCTGAGATACTAGTTATAATTCTTCTAGATCATAGAGAACAACCCCTCATTATACAAGCAGAATATAAAGTTAGACTTTATTTAACAAGTCAATTTTTCTTTAACAACATTCTTTAGTATTCTTTGATTTATTGATTTATTTCAAACATCAGCATTTGTACATTTTGTAAAACTCCTAAGTATGGTGTAAATGACTTTTAACAAAATATTTGGACACTGCCCTTGTTTGTAAAAGTGTGTGAAGTTATTGACATGTACTTAGACCTGCTGGGTAAAGCTGCTCTGTCCAGAGCGTCTCGCCACCTGCAACTGTTTGTCATTTCCTTGGTTTGAGAACACCAGTAGTAATTGTAAACTTAGGAATGTGTGACAAGCTAGCAGCCAGCTGTGTGCAGCCTGACTTTTTCCAGGTGTTAAAATAAATATGACCATTTGGGGTTACGTGTAACTCAACCAACTGCTTCATGATTCATTAGCTTAAAAGCCATCTTTAATATTTTTGGAACAGATAATATTATAGTCCCTAAAAATGAAAAACTATATACCCAGAAATATATATGGTATCATTACTTATCAATTAGTCTTTTAAACAAAGGATAGTAACACTCTGTAGCTTTTTTTAACACTCTTTTGTTGAAAAAAAAAAAACAGTATCCCAATTCCACTTACACATGAAGAAAAAAAAGAGATTTTTTTTAATAAGTAAAAATATTTTTTTTCAGAGTTCAACTTGCCTAAGAAGAACTGAGTCCCAAACTGATCTTACATTATCTTGGTACTGTCTTTGAAACATGCCATATGTTGATAATATTGTAATAGTAGTACAATTTGCTGAATGTCTATTGTTGTGTTAGCACAAGAGACATGGATACCTAATTGTTGCTTTGAGCAAACTCTTAATGTTAACTGAGTAGAAAAAAAGAGTCCAAATCCATTTTATTTTTAGATTACTATGTGTCTGAACCTCTGAACATAGAGGTAACAGGTAAACTGGAATGGACTGTGTCTTAAATGACCCTGCCTTCCCAAAGCAAGTTAACTCAAGAACAGTGGATCTGGCACTGGGAGATGACAGAACATGCTAATAGATCACCTTACCTCTTCCACTGCTTACATTATTACCGTGTAACCTGCAAACCCATAGAAGAACCCCACAGTTTGTAGGACCCAAGCATGAGAAAAAGCAAAAGAGTGAAATAGAAGAGAAGATTCATTCTAACTTTTCCCAGGGGAAGAAAAGGGGTGGTTGTATTAGGTGGTTTGTGTCAATTTGACACAAGCTAGAGTCATCAGAGAGGATAGAGCCTCAGTAAAATGACTCCATGAGATCCAGCTGCAAGGCACTTTCCCAATTAGTGTTCAATGAGTAGGGCCCAAGTTATTGTGGGTGGTGCCATCCCTGTGCTGGGGGTCCTGGGTTCTATAAGAAGGCAGGTTGGGCAAGCCAGGAAAGGCAAGCCAGTAAGCTTAGACACTGCCTCAGAAGGGGCCTTAGCATCTAAGATATACGAACTATTCACAGTACATTATTCCTGCTCCTTCCTATCAGTGCCTCTTACCAATTCCAGCTTTATGGAGTGGAAGGAAGAGTATCTACTCATAGCACATAAGAATATATATATGGAATCAGGTTAATAGTTGTTCCCTAGGAAATGGGTGTGGAGAGCTAGGAGAAAGCAAAGAGTTCAACCACAGACTGTTAAAAGGACGAAATCTATTGTACCAGGCATCATTGCATCTGTTGGAGTCAGAGCTCAAAATTGGTACTAGTTTATTGGACACAATAAGAAGCAGTTTTAAAGTCTATATTTAGGAATGTAAACAACAAAAGGAAATCTAATTTTTCCAGCCTATGACTGTTACAATTTTAATTATTTTTTTAAAAAAGCTTTAGTAGCCAGTGCTTATAACTGTTACCAACACTAGACTAATAACTTATCAGAACTCCCTCGACTACTATTTTAAACACTGAACTTTGAGGTTTTAACAACCTATCTATCATCTTTAAGCCTCCTTTTCACATACATAAATCACAGCCTCAGTCTCTCACGATTTTCATAAACCTATTGTCTCTTTCCATTCTGGAAACATTCAGTGTCTTAACTAGAGTTACTGTAGCTATAATTAAACACCATGACTAAAACAACTTAGAGTGTAAAGGACTTATTTGCCTAATGCTTCCACATTATAGCTCATTACTGAAGGAAGTCAGGACAGGAACTCACATATGAGAAAAACATAGGAGGCAGGAGTTTCTGCAGAGGCCATGGAAGGGTGCTGCTTACTGGCTTGCTCCTCATGCCTTGCAGCCATCTTTCTCATAGAACCCAGGACCACCATCCCAGAGATGGAACCACACACAATGGGCTGGGCCCTCCCACACTGATCACTAATTAAGAGAATGCTCTACAGTCCAATCTTATGGAGGCATTTTCTTTATTGAAGTTCCCTCCACTCAGATGACTTTAGCTTGTGTTAAGTTGACATAACATCAGCCAGCACATTCACCCATCACAATCTTCATTGTTCACATACCTTAAATTACCTCCTCAGAACATCACAACTTTATAATCCCATTTTTCTTTCCATTTTGGAAACATCCAGCCATCTTAATCTTAAACTTGACCTTTCCTCTCCATCTGGAAACATCCAATCACTTTAATGTTTATTACATCTTTTATTTTGAGAGTAGTCATCAAAAAATCAAGTCCCTTTAAAACATTATTGGAACATAAAGGAATAGTAAAGGGCATTTTTTAAAGTCAGTAACAGTGGCATGGTAATTTTGAGTTTGCTTTT
>JADRCD010162644.1:0-17102 GCA_019843815.1 Montemys delectorum
ATCTGTCTCCAAGCTGAAAGGCAACACACGCCCCCAGAGGAGCTCATGGGTCACAGGGTGGATTCTGCTGGAAAACGAGGCTTGTCATAGTGACTTCTGCCCATGTTTCATGGCTGAGGAAGTTTCTAGAGGCAGGGTCCACCTTCCTCAGTGCCACGTCCTGCCAACTAGATGGTTTGTCTGGAGGCAAGGAATTCTATCCGTCCCAGTCCGAGAAGAAAGATGTTCGCCACAGTCCCTGAGACCTAGGCAGAAGGTGCCTTCAGGAAGTACAAGGCCCACAAGCCCCTCCCACTCCAAGGTATGCAGGGAAGCCCAGGAAAGCCCAAGGAGGGGGCTTCCTTCATACCTGGAGACTCAGCAGATAAGCTAACCTGAGGGACTGTGTAGACACAGTCGTGTGCAATGCCCGACAGAGAGTATGCCCAGTGCCCAGTACTACTCCAAACAAAGAAGAGAAGCAGCCCAAACATACTCAGGAAGGACCTAGACCCAGAGCCACCGCCAGCTGCACACACTGACCTGGGCATCATGGCTAAAGGCTGAGCAACGGCAGGACTCTACAAAACCTGAGAAATAAGAGCCTGACAATCACCATTTCTGTGTATGCCACTGTGTATATCTCCAGGATTTTGAAACTTTCATTGTGTGTGTCTCTGGCAAAATTGCAGGGGGTCAACATGGCTGGCTCTAATAGCATAGGCAAAGATTAGTACAGTGGCTTGAATGAGAAGTGCCCTGCCTCCCCCTGCTCCAAGCTCGAGTATTTGAACACTGGGTCCCTGGTACATTCCGCTGTTTGAGAAGGTTATGGAGCCTCCAGGAGGTGGAGTCTTGCTGGAGGAAGTTCATCGCTGGGGGCGGGCTTTGGGCTTTTATAGCCTTCCGGATTTTCCTCCATGGTGCCCCTGAGTCGGCACGCCTCACCGTAAAGGATTCTATCCTTCTGGAGCCGTAAACCCACCTCCCCTCTAAGTTGCTTTTGGTCATGGTATTTTACCACAGCAACAGAAAAGTAATTAATACAATTGGTTTTGGGTGGGTGTGTGTTCAGATGCCCACCCTGGTGGGCTACCGTCTCTAAGACCCTTCTCCTTGACCCTGCTCAAGTGCACAGTGGGAGGTCAGGACACCAACATCAAGAACAGCACTCAGTCTTCCTGAGGGAGGGAGAGTCAGCACATCTCAGATAACAGCGAAAAGCACCGGGGTGGATGATTGAGACTTCACACAGCCATCTCTCCTCAAAAGCTTGATCCTGCATCTGACTCGGTTTACATTTAGAGTCCCAGAAACTGATTCTCTGCATCAGGAGCTGGAGAAGTAGGTCAGAGCTTCTCAAACTCGGCCTAGAAGGAAAGCCTCCCACCTGTGGCTGCCCAGCCTACAGGTCTGGATGCTGCAGAGGCTGTGCAGCCCTTGGAAGAGGTGTGCCTGTCGGAGGCTCTGGGGCCATGGAGCCTGAGGTCCGCACCCTGCAGCAGGAGAAAGCTTGGAGCTATAAAGATCCCAGGGTAGGAGGAGAAGGAATCTGCTTGCTCAGAAAAGTTTGGCCCTGGTTCCCACATCCCCAAGCTGATGTCAGAAAGAAAAAAAAAAAATCTCTGGGAAAAATGGCTTTCAGTGAACCTCCACCAAGCTCATTGGTGAGAAAAGGAGGGGGTGCCTCTGAATCCAGGAGTGAAGGGACCCCCAGAGGCCAGGGGTAGGGCACCAAAGGTCACAGAAGTAGGTGCCGTGCATTACATTTGAGGTTAAAAACATCTTGTAGACCATTCTCAGGTTGTGGAGTTATACCTTAGCAGGTAATTTTGCTCCCAGCCAAGGCAGAGTTGCTGAGGGCTGGAAATGAACGAAACATATGACATATTGCCTTCAAGACACCAACCACCAGGTTGTGAAGGACTGCATCCCCGGAGATTATGTAGCCAAGAGGGGGCCACCCTGCCCAACTCACTGCCTCAACCAAGTGTCTAGAGGCAACATGGAACCCAAGAGAGAAAACTGAGTCTGAAATAAAGATCTAAGAGGCAGAGAGTTCAAGCCCCCTCTCCTTATTCTGCCCAGAGTAACATACCTCCTCACCTGATAGTTGACCTCCCTCAGCAGTGAGAGGCGCCTCAGAGGGAAGGCATCAAGGGTCAAAGCGGTGGCTGCCACGCATTTCACTGAAGGGACAGCACCTTGAAGACCATTTGACCCTGGAGGGCAGTGTCTCCGAGTCTGATGGTGTCTTTTACTGTATTCCCTGTGACCAATGCCTCATAAAGTCTGGAGCAACACTGCATAAAGAGATGAACAAATAAGTAAGCTGATTTAAAGCGATTAAGAGGAAGAACAAGCAGTATGCTGTCCTGGACCTAGAGGAAGAGGGAGCCTCCAGGTTTCATGTCACTGAGAGTCACTGTTCCAGGAAACACAGGAGACGGCATGGTTGGAGGACACTGATGAGCCCTCCATGAGACTCGTCCCCACTGAAGCCTTCACATGAGGTTCCAAGCCTGACATTTTGATGGCTCTATTTTTAAATGTTTAAATGTTGTTTTTATTTATGTGTACTGGTGTTTTGCCTGAAGGCGTGTCTGTGAGCCATGGGCAAGCCTGGAGCATGCAGAGGCCAGAAGAGGACACCGGATCCCCTGGAACCGGAGTTATGGATGATTGTGAGTTGCTGTGAAGATGCTGGGGACGGAAGACAGATCCTCTCTAAGATCAGCCAGTGCCCTTACTCTCCGAGCCATTTCTTCAGCCCCACACGGTACTGTATTTAGTGAGGCCCTGAAGCAAAGGACTGTCTGAGCATGCCCACAACAGCTGTATTGTGAGTCCCAGCAAAGGAGAGCTGTGTCCATGTCCCCACAAGCTTGCCTGCCTACCCGAGGCCACCACCTGTCCATCTGAGTCCCTGCCTATTGGGCCAGGTGTCAGCCAGTGCATGAACCCTCTGGGTTCCTTCCCTGACCAGTATGCCCAGGCAGGTGTCTATGTTCTAACACTATGCCAGTCTCTTTGCTACACATATACAGAAGGAGAGAGAGAGAGAGAGACAGACAGAGAGAGAGAGAGAGAGAGAGAGAGAGAGAGAGAGAGAGAGAGAGAGAGAGATCTGATTCTGATCCACAGATTCTGTCCTAAACCCCATGTAGCCAAAGAAGGGCCAACTCCAGCCCCCAAGCTGTCCTGCCCAAGACCTCCTCAACCTCACCCTCAGGCTGTTCTTGCCATGCCTTGATTTTACGCCTGTTCAAGCCTCTTGATTTCCTGCTTTCAAATCCACACTGCTTCCCAGGGCAACCTTGCCCACCTGCACCCCATTCATAGCTGCACAGCTTTTGATTTCAAAAGTTCCTGCCTTAGACCTCCCTGACCCCTGCCTCAGCCCTCCCACTGTACCCAATACTTCCCTCCTCTCTTTTCCAGCCCAAGTGTGATTCAGCAGGTCTAACCCCTACTCAGTCAAACAGTGGTCTGGGCTGGCTGCTCAGGCTGCCCTTTTACTCCTCACACCTGCTCATCCAGGGGAGCCTCCGCCTTGACTCTTCCACAAGCCAGGGCCCCACTGAGGTGAGAAACTGTGAGCCCTGCTGTTCTTTCCTTCTTCCTCCTCCTCTCCATCACCCCTCACCCCCCCACACACACACACATAGTGTTACTGTTTTTGTCTTTTTTACTTTTATTTATATTTTAGCATTTCCCCTCCACATCTGTGTCCCTACTGCACACGTGGGACACAAGCCAGGCACAGCTGTGGCTAATCTAAAATTCCATCAATATAGATTGGGGCTAATTACTTGGGCCCCCAAACTCCAACACAGCACACACCTTTGGGGAAACACCAGCAGGAGGCTTGCTGGGGAGTGGCCAGGTTCCCTGCTGAAGCCTCACAAACCCCCAGCTTTGTGTCCCATCTCTGTCTTGGGAACAAGCTCTTTCCTTTGTCCCTTCAGCTGCCCAGGGTAGAATCACGTGTCTTGGAAGCCTGTCATAGGCACGTGTTCTGCTCTGCTGAACCCCAAGGGCGAGAGCCATAGCTGAGTCCTCCTGTGTGGACAGCTGCCATCCTCATAGCTGTCCTCTGTAAACGCCAGTCGGTTGTCAGACTAAAGGTAAATTTATGTCTAGGGACAGCATTCTGCCAGTTGTGGCTGGGGAAGGGTTCCCTTAGTCCCCTGGTCTTAAAGTTAGTTAGCTGGAGTTCTGAAGGTGCAGGAGCCCAGGAATGAGCTCCCAGAACCACAGAAGGCCTTCAAGAGGCAACTGAGGGCTGGGATGCCTGTGGAGCTCAGCTAGGTGGGGTCTAAGGAGGAGGAGCAGAGAAAGATGGGGGCTGAAGGCCTGAGCTCCTCTGGACAGTCCCCTGTGACCTTGGAGTTAACTAGAAAGGGAGGAGATGGGATCTGATGGCTGCAGACTCTGGCCTGAGGCTGGACTCTACCACATGCATTTACCTAGGCCACCATGCTGGAATTCAGCAACTTCACCCAACAGTGAAGCAGTACTTTAGATGGGATGCGTCAATCAAGCAGCAAGTAAATGCTCTCTCTGCCCAGCATAGCATCCAATCCCACGGACAACACTTGTACATACTATTATGGACACTGATCTTCATGTCAATTAGCTGTGTACATGAGAATGAGTGATCGCCCCTGTGGTGGTTTGAATGTGCCTGGCCCAGGGGGTGGCACTGTTCAGAGGTGTGGCCTTGTTGCAGTAGGTGTGAGCCTGTTGGAGGAAATCTGTCATGGTGGGGGTGGGCTTGCTACCCAGAAGCTCGTCTTCTCCTGTTTGCCTTTGGAACAAGAATTAGAACTCTCAGCTCCTCCAGCAGCATGCCTGCCTGGATGCTGCCATGCTCCTGCCATGGTAATGGAATCCACCTCTGAAGCTACAAGACAGACAAACAGATGGACAATGACAGGCAGGCAGGCAGGCAGGCAGACAGACAGACAGACAGACAGACAGACGCTAAGTCATGCTGCATGTGTGTGGAAGTCAGACCAATTCTGTCTTGTGGAGCTGTTCTGTTCTTCTACCATGCGACTTCTGAGTCTTGACCTGAAGTCGTAACCCTTGCCAGCAGGATCCTTCGCCTACCAGGCCATCTCACCGGCTCGCCAACACGTTCTCTTAAGTTATTCTTCTGCCGTGTGTGCAAAATCTTTGACACACCCAATATGTGTTAGAGTCTGCAGCACTGTCTGCATTTGATTATGTTAAGCTGCACAGGGTATTTGTGTATCCCTTTGTGCAGTTAATTGTGTCCGTTCTTATCTATGAACAGATTGGTCTGCCAGCAGGCCCGAGAAAAGGCTCGAATGTCTGCAAACATAGGCAATCTCGTGACTATTAACTTCAATTTTAAAAATGACACCTTGGTGGCAACAGTGTCCCACGCGATTCCACAGTCTGAGGGAGCAGCCTGGGCCTGCCCTGCCTTGAAGAACGCCGTGACTATGAAAAGCATGGTGACATTCCTGAACAGCCCATGTATGTGACACTGACTCTTTGTACTTTTTCCATTACCAGGGGTTTGGATGGTGACACCAGGGTCGGCAGAGCACCCATGGGAAATCTCCCACTGTCTCTCTGAGACTATGATAGCATCCCAGCTTTGTTCAGGGGCAGCAAAATGGAGGTGTCAAAGTCACTTCACACAAGCTGACTGGGGCACTACAAGATATGAGTTTGAGTCTACACTGTAAACAGGAACTGTGCCAGCATGATATTGGGGTATTGAAGGGGGGATCCCAGGTACAGAGCCAGCCTCTATTCCAGGGCACCAGGACCTTTCCTTAGCATAGATTGTCAACTGTATCAATACTCAGCAGCCAGAGAAAAATGTCTGCCAGGGAAGGGCCAGGACTCCCGGAGGGGACTGGCTCCTCCCTCCTGAAAGTGGGCTTGTCCCACCCACTGGGAAGTTAGAGGTGCATCTGGGATCACCCCACCCCAGGCAGAGAGGGGTTCCAACTTCATTTCTCCCTGGGTCTTCTTAGAGACCCAGAGGTGAAGGCAGTTTCATGTATGCCATAGATGAAGCCAGCGGTTGGCAGTTCCCATTTTGGCTCGAAGCCCCTTTCTTTCTGGTTGAATATTTGCTGTTTTGTTTATTATTTATGGGGCATGCCAGAGGCTAATTTTGACTTTGCAGATGGGGATCGACTGTGTGAGTTTTCTGTCTGCAATGGAGACTGTCTCAGCATGGACTTTGGGACTCTGAGGACAGAGGGACCATAGACTCCCTCCCTCTTGGTCAACTTTTATATTCTCTATCATGGCTGCCACCTCCCAGGCAGGGCACAGGAGAGCCAGGGCTCACTGCAATATGTCAACACGCCCTGTGCTGGCTAAGTCTTCTCACTCCCTTCATTTCTCCAAGTCGGAAGAGAAAGAAGCCCACCTCCACCCAAGGGCTCAGAGCTGCTGGGCAGATCCCAGGAGATCCCAGAAAATCCCAGGAGCACTGAAGTCTCATCGCTCACCTCTCCTCTCAGATTGATTAATTGACCTTTAACAATGTAACCAGAAAATAAATTGCCTAGTAAAATAAATGATCTTGTGTTCAATGGTGCCTGAAACTTACCAAAACCCAAAAAGAGCTAATGAGGCCGTGAGGAAACAGACTAAGGAAGTAAAAGCCTTGAAGGGAGGAATTGCTCAGACATCCAGGCTCCTCACACGCCGCTGGGGCTCCCCAGAACAGGGAACTGCCACCAGGCCATGTACTCCAGCCAGTCACAGTCAGGGATCCCAGAAGGACCACCCACCAGCCAACAAAGCAGAGTTGTCAGTGACACTGTCTGGGTCTGGTACTGCTGAGTTAAAAAGCAGCAGGTGTCCAGAGGAAGTTGGGCATCCCTATCTCAAGCATCTCCAGTCCTACAGAAGGACCATTCATTCGTGAAGGTTTGGAGGAGGGCCTGCAGGAGCCAAGGAGAGGCACGGCAGGAGAGTCATGGCAGCTTCTCCCTGCAGGACAGACAGATGGACAGGCATGATGGCACACCTTTGGAGGTCAAGGCAATGTCCACATGATGAAGACCTGGAGAAGAGGGACAACCACCCTGCTGAGCACCTAGAAGCTCTCGGAGGACACATTCTGTGTATTTCATAGCCATGGAGGAAGAGTGTCCGTGGTGCTTACGGGTAGCAGCAAAGACCCAAAGTTAGACCCAGATGCAGCATTGTGTGTGTGCGCGCGTCCAGTCACCACTGATACCACATGGGGGCATCTCCAAACGAACAAGCTAGCCCAACCCTGCTTAGCCATGGGCTCTGCCCATGCCACAGCTCTGTGGTGTCAGACCTAAGCCAAGCACAGAGACCACAGAGCTCAGAGGCTGTGGGAACATCAGGGAGTGCCCTCCATGCTTTCCAGACATCACTCCACAGAGGAACTCTGCTGTTTCTCTGGAGAAAGGAGACAGTGTGAGCCTCACATCGGGAGCTTACAGGACTCTGTCCACCCATCAGAACCTTCAGTTGTTGTTAGTCTGAGTCCTTGTACTAAGGAAGTGCTAATCCTGCTAAACCAGCACACAGCCATATCTGCATGCCCTCCCAGTGACCTTCAGAACCCAACAGCAGCCCAGGGATCCTCAAAGGCTGAACCCAGCACTAGAGCAGAGGATCTTAGGGGATTCGCTGGTTGCTTTTTAATACTTGACGCAAGCCAGAGGCATCTGCGGAGTAGAAACCTCTATCAGATTGCCCCACGGGGAAGCCCGTGAGGCATTTTCTTAATGAATGATTGATGTGGGCGGGCCAAGCCTACTGTGGGTGATACCAACTCTGGGCAGGTGGACTCCTGGGATTTATAAAAAAAATAAAATAAAATAAAGCTGAGAGAGCCACGGAGAACGAGCCAGTAAGCAGCATCCCTCCATGCCTTCCATCTGCTTCCATTCCTGACTCCATGTCCCTTCCCTGTTTGAATCTCTGCCTTGGCCACCCTCAATGATGGGCTATCACCATGTAAAACCAAATTAACCCTTCCCTCCCCATGTTGCTTCTGCTCATGGTGTTTACCACGGCAACAGGAAAGCGCACTGCAGCAGAGAGGACACGTCTCTCACCCAGCTGATTCTTACTGATAATAATTTTTAAATTATTATTATTATTTTAGATTTGTGTGTGTGTGTGGCTGCTGTCTGCATGTGTATCATATGCTTGCAGAGCCTGTGGAGGCCAGAAGAGACCATGGAACTCCCTGGAACTGGAATTACAAACCTCTATGAGCTGCCTGGTGAAAGGGTTGGGTCCCCAACCTGGGTCCTTTGCAAGAGCAACAAGTGCTCTTAACCACTGAGCCATCCCCACGGCCCCTTGCTGTGCCTTGTACCGACCTGGTCCCACTTGTCCCTGGTGGGAGATGCACAGCAACTTAGTACATATAACGGCAGTAAATCTCTCAAGAAGGTGGTTGGACGCCGCCCACACAGCCCTGCGGCCCTGAAGCTTCACTTGTCCCTACACACTTCCACTCTCTCGTTTTATAGGCAGAGCTTGGACGGGGTGAACAGAAAGTGCTTTAGCTCGAGTCCCATCAAAGGCTGTAATGAGAAACCCATAAGTCTTGTAAATAGGCGATAAGACAAGTCTTTAAAACAAATGGGGTAATAACTTAATCACACGTAAGACGGAGGCGTGAGGGTGAGGCCGGCTGTGACTGGGGCTGCTCCCCTGGATCCGGGAGCTACCGATGCATGCTTCCAAAGATTTCTACATCTCCAGGGAAAGAAGCATGATATCTAAGCCACAAATAGCCACAGACTCAAATGCCTGGCCTATCCTGACCCTTCGGAAAGAGCCAAGAGAGAGACACCTTCCAGGAAGCAGCCTGAACCCGGGGCTCAGTACTGAGCAGCTGTTTGGTCTGTCTGACTCTAGGACCTTCCAGAGTGCTTAGAGAAACCCTAAGCACTAGAGCACTCTAGGACATGAGGACATACTCTGAGGCCATGGCTATACCCTGAACCTGCCCACAGTCCACAGCCCATGGCCTCTGATACCTTCATCCAAGGGATCACGTCTCGTGGACTTCCTCACAAGCTTAGTTTACCTCCACTCTGCAACCCTACCGGATCTTATCCTCACAGTCCAAGCCTATCTGGATGGAAGACTCACACTCCACACCCATGGATGACTCACACTCCACACCCCCTCCCAAGCCCCAGACAGGAACACTGTTCTGTTTTAGAGAGGCACAAACAAAGGTAGGACAGAGAAACTGGCTTTGCCAGAAGCCAGGCACATCCACTGTGGCTCTGTCACCTGCATAGCCTCGATCTGAGGATGCAGGGCATGGGTGCAGACTCTGGCTCTGAGCACTCCCAAGCTGGCTGGAGAGAGGTGGAGCTTTCTGTTTGATAGTTTTGAACCAAGGTTTATCGTAGATAATTGAATTGAGAGGAGGAGAGGTGGACAGGGAGCATGGTGGTAGCACTAAACTGATCGAGTCAAGGATGTGAGAACTGACGAAGAATCTCCAAGGCTGGGAATAAATGTCTGGGGTAGAGGTCTGGAGTCTGTCCTCCTTCAAGGACAATGCCCTGAGCATCTATTAGGTGCCATCTCTTCTTAGCACACAGCATCTCCACCCCATGCCCTGAGCATCCATTAGGCACCACCTCTGCTGGGCACACGGCATCTCCACCCCATGCCCTGAGCATCAGTTAGGCGCCACCTCTGCTGGGCACACAGCATCTCCACCTTACAAGGGGTCTCAGGATCTCAGGGGATGCACCAGCTCTAAAGCCCATAACTCACACTCAGTAGGCAGATGATTTTTCTTCAGAGGCATTGGGGTAAATAAAGGCTTAATGAATCAAGCCTTTGGAATTGCTGTTGTTCCTTTAATTTGTAGTTTACAAGGTTCTTGTAAATTAAAAATGGGAAAAGAAATCCCTTCCCATCCCGCATGTACCTCCTCCGGGCAGGAACAATTTGGTTGTTTTGATTTTCCTGTCCCTAAAGCCCTTATCTCTTTGAAAAATTATTCCTTAATTTTTATGAGGTGGCTGGAAAGACCGGCGAACTGAAGACGGCTCCGTATCTTGTCCCTCTTCTCCCTGGAGTTTGCCGTGATCCGTTATTGCTCCCTGGGTGGAGAATAAAGGTGGAAGTACTCACCTCTAATTTACTGTTTGCAATAAGCAGGGATTCATCAACAGCCCCCCAATAAATTATTTTTACTGCCAGCCTCCCACTGCCATGAGAAATGGCCATGAAAACATCCATGTCTGGAGGATGTAATCACATGGGCCTCAGCTTGTGTGAGCCAGAAACTCAGGGTGTGTAGAGGAGGGATACTGGGTAGGGGGCAGGGCCACAGGGTGAGGGTCAGGGACGCAATCTTCCTGACCCTGCCACAGGGCAGTGAGAGAGGCCCAAGAGGGCTCAGCAAGAAAATGACCAAGAGGGAAGGCTAACGCAAGACCTGGGACAACCAACTTCCTCCTATCCATATCAGTGTGGGGTGAGGGCAAAGGCAGAGATGTGGATCAGGCTGCTCCCAGGCTCAGGGACCTTCACAGGGGCACACACTCAAGCAAGAGAGCTTGACTGTTCTCCAAGCTTTGGGGCCTACAGACAGCAACAAGTCTCTCCCCTTTCCTTCTCCCTCCCTCTCTCCCTCTCTCTGTATGTGTGCATGCATGTGTGTGTGCATGTGTGTGTACTTGCATGACTGCACATATGTATACAGCTGTATGCATATATGTACATGTGTGTGCATGTGTGTACATGCATGAATGTACATGTATATACGTCTGTATGGATATGTGTGCATTGTGTGCATGTGTATGCGCATGCAAGATGGTACATATGAATACATATGTGTATATATGTACACATGTGTGCATGTGTACATGCATGAGTGCACATGTGTATACATGTGTACATGTGCGTGCATAAGTGTGTATATGTGTGTACGTGTGTGTGCATGTTTGTGTGCACATGTGTGCTTTGCTTTGTCTCTGTCATCTATTTCTGTCTCCCTCTGCTTCTCTGTCTCCTCTACTCTACCTGTATTTTTCATGTATGTCACTATCTCTAGTCTCTGTGCCTCTTCCTTTCTCCCTCTCTTTGTCTTTCTCTCCCTCCCTCCCTCGCTCTCTTATCTCTCTGTCTTTTCTGTCTTCTCTCTTGGTCTCTGCCTCCCTCTTCCCTTTCTTTATATTGTGTGCCTCATGTTCTCTCTCTCTCTCTCTCTCTCTCTCTCTCTCTCTCTCTCTGTCCTTTCCCCTCTCCCTTCTCCTCTCTCTCCTTTCTCCTCTCCCCTCTCTCTGTCCTCTCTCTGTCTTGAAAGTGACATGAAGTTTCTGGTATGTGATCCGGGACGAGCATTGAAACCTCACCATCTTGCTGAGCCAAGGGAGCCATGGAATCACTCCTTCAGGTGCATGGTGGGTTTTATTTTCAAGGAAGGTTTGTGGGAAAACAGCTTCACCCTGCTGGGGATCTTGGAGAGTTTCATCAGCTTTATGACCATTCAGAGTCATCCCTGGCTAAGAACCTGTAGCTGGGTCCTGCCATTATCACTCCCAAGAGCAAGCACTGCTGGATACTCGGGAGCCCAGTCTGGCGTCTCAGATAGTTCTAATTAGTTTTTCAACTTAGCAGTCCCAGTGTTTGCTACTCTGACAGCTCCTGTGTTCCACAGTATCACACGCCCTGGGAGCGGGTCTGGGAAGCTCTACATTTGCTTCACCTGTTTGTGTTTTCTCCTAGCAACAATGCCCTCCACTAACCAAATGCAGTAAGTCCACCCTCAGAACTCAAGGCTGTGTGGGCCCCAGAGTCCCCCACACACTGCTCTTGCAGAGGACTTGAGTTCCCTTCTCAGCACTCATGTCTGGCAGCTTACAAGTGCCTATAAGTCCAGCTTCAGGGGATCTGATGCCCTCTTCTGGCCTCTGAACTCATGTGCACATACCCACACAAAGACACACAGTTAAAAAGTAAAGTATTAAAAAAAAAAATCCAAGCATGTCACCTTGGAGTGTACACCCGAAGGACACAGTGTGAACAGGCCACAGAGACGCCTGCTGCCAGGGTTTGCTGCTGCAGTATTCACAACAGCCAGATGCTCTGAGCTTGCCTAGATGCCATCGATAGGAGCATGAGAGATAGTGTGGAGGCAGGAGGATCAGGAATTCATGGTCCTCTCGAGCTACAGAGTGAATTTAAAGCCAGATCAAGCTACATGAGATCCTTTCTCAAAACAACAAATAAGCATGTGCGCGCGCGTGCGCGCGCGCGCGCGCGCACACACACACACACACACACAGACACATATACACACAAATGCACATACACACATACACACACAGACACATACACATATAGACACACAGACACAAATATACACACACATTCATATCCAGACACACATACACACATTTACATACACACACAGAGACACATACATATACAGACACACATTTACATACATACACATACACACACAGACACACACATACTCACATACACACACACATATACAACATACACACACACACACAGGAATATTATTCAGCCACAGAAAGAACAACATCCCATCATTTGCAGCAAAACGAGAGGAGCTGGAGGACATTATGCCAGGGTTTTTTAAATTAAATCCAGAGACCTGTTTCAGTTAGAGGGAAGCTGGGGAAACCTTAAAGGCATGTTAATAAGCATATCATGCAAGCAAAAGAAAGAGAATCAGACTCTTCAAAAAGAGAGTCTGTACTAAAAATAACTCACAGCCCACTACCTGCCTATATAAAGGGCAACATTTGCTCGGCTGCAAAGACAAAAGCTATGGTCTGCCAACCTTAGCCTCGAAAACCTAAGGTTTAGAGCTAACCTAGGGTGACCCTTGGAGGTTCGATTACACTTTCAGTGTGGGGCCAGGGTGCTAGCACAGCTGACCACAGAAGCCACATTAGACTTCCTCCCAGGGTGCGAATGGGGGGGGGGGGGGGGGCCAGTTCCAGTTCCGGAGCGCCCCGCCCCCGCCCCATCACTCTGCAGGTGGTGTGACAGGATCTTCAGGACGGGAGCTTTGAAGTCTGACTGTCTCAGATCCACTCCAGCCTCTGATGCTGGGAGCTTTGGGAGACTAGACAGATTATTCTGCTCCTTTCTGCCTGAATTCTGTCATTTGCACGTCACCAGACATGAAGGTTCATAGATTAAATGGCGCACACAGGCAAAAGGCCTCAGAGCCCAAACTTTGTAACTGTGTGACGTGATTAGCTGCTATTTGTACCTTTGTAAAGAAAAGCTTTCGGTTAGCTGCTTCCAGAGGCTAACACAGCCGGCCCTCAGCCAGCGACTGCCCCTCAGCCACTGTTGGAGATAGCTTTTCACAAAGCTAGCCCCAAGGACTTCAACCTGGTCTGTCCTCCACATAGCCAGTGTCCATAGAGTGCTCTGGAAATCTGTGCTAAGATCACCCCTGCTGGTGGAAAGGAGCACTCTGCTCCGCAAAGCTACGGGGAGGGGCTTCAATTAAACCCTGGGACCCCTTGGGGGGCAGCAAATCCCACCTGGAACCCTACACCCACCACAGGCAAGCCACATGGTACATAACAGGTCGGAAAATTAAGTGATAGTTTGTGCCTGACAAAATAAACGCAAGTCTGAGGTCTCATTAATTATCCTAACGAGCAGGCTGGACCCAGTCAGAGGAAGAGAGGCAGAGCTAGGGTGGCAATCTAAACGCAACGTGCTCCTGTAATTAGCTCATCCATAATTGAACACCCCGCTCCCGTCCGGTTGGCTCTCGTTAGTCAAAATCACATCTGTCATAACGCCACAGGTTGCTTTCAACAAATTGGGTATTTTTGCTCAAAGCCTTCTTTTTATTTATTTATTTATTTATTTATTTATTTATTCATTTTAAAACGTGTCCCATACAACGTGTCAGGAACGGGGACAATTTTCACAAGATGAATGGAGCTTTTTGTGGTCTTTTCTTGAACAATGTTAGCGTGTTCCTGGCCCAGTGGCATCTCAAAGGGGCACGCTGTGCCGGGTGCTCACTATAGACCAAGGAACTCTTCACCTTGGCAGACCCCCCAGCCCCACAGTGAGCCCCCCAGAAGGCTTCCTCTTAGCCCCTCCCCTGCTAGCGAAGACCTTGGAGTCCCTAAGGCCCTCCTTCCAGGCCCTCAGCTCCAAGCTCTGGTCTTTCTTCCAGTTTTCAATGAGGGACCCAGGGCCCAAGACCTACCCAAAACCGCACTCCAGAAATGGAGTTGTTTGCTTGAGACCAACTCACACCCCGCGTGCTGCGTGTGCCCCACATCATCAGATTTTTTTTTTGCAATTTTCTCTGGTATTGACTGGCTGGCAAGCAAGAGTTTTATAGACAATAATATCTGTCAGAGACCAAAGCATTTGACATACTTGTGAGAGATTCGGGAGGGATCTGTTACATGCCTTACCCAGGATGGAACACCCCTGCACCAGGGAGCCTTCCTGGGGACTGTCTCCATCTTTGCTTGCCAGTTGGTCGCTGGATTCTTGAGAAACCTGGTTGGAGTCATAGCTGTGCTTGCCATCCTGGCAGTGCGATGCGGTTCAGCTGGTGATATCTGTTCTCCGGGGGCTGGTAGGTGAGCATCTTTTAAAGAAATGACCACTCCCTTCCTAAACCCCGGGGGTCTCACTCAGCTCTTTGAGCAGCCCCAGGCCTACTTCGACACCTATCACATAACCCCAAGAGGGCACATAGTTCCCTCTCACAGAGTGGCCTTTCTCACGGAGGGCCCATCAACCCCTCCCCCTGGGCTCCCAGCAGCCTCTGATCATACCAGTGTGATGTCACTCACAGAGGGAGCCCTTCACACCCACCTCTCACCCAGAAGGAGCCCCCCTGTAGACTTGTCTCACTGCTGTGACAAGACACCAGACCAAGGAAGAGTCAAGGGAGAAAGGGTTGTTTCAATCTGGGCGTTCACTCCAGCGCAGGATGGGGTGGGGGCAGGGCTGAGGCAGCTGACTACACAATATCCAGTCAATCGAAGGGTACCCAGCTCAATCCAGGCCTCAAGGCCTTGAGCTGGCAGCACTCACACTTATGGAGAGTCTGCCTACCTCAGTTAACCCAGCCTAGAAACTTCCTAAGGCATAGTCCTCTCCAGGGGTTTTCTCCTATGTGACTCTGGGAGGGTGGCAGGAGGCCATGATGTGTTTCTAAAAAGATAAAGAGAGGGGGGTTATGTTCTATGGAGGTGTGGTGAGGTATGAGGGAAGGGGTGCCTCTGTGGGCCTGTGCCAAGGCACCTCTTCCCCCTGAGGCACTAGACAGAGAATAGAGTTTATTCAGGGCATGGGGAGGGGAGTCAAGAGGGTAGTAGAGGCAGAGAGAGGCAGAGAGAGGGAGAGAGTAGAGAAGTAGGGGCCGGCCATGAGCACGTGGAGAGAGAGAGGGGGGAAGGGAATGGGAGGAGGACGGGAGCGGGAAAGGAAGAGCAAGAGAGGAGCAAGAGAGTGAGCTTAGAATGCTAACAGGCCAGGCCGCACTGGGAGATACAGAGCTGGCTCCATCATCAGTGGCCTGAGGTAGCCCATCACTTGCCCAGCTCGAAACCCTGCAGCACAAGGTGCAGCTAGTGGGAAAGAGTGAATGCATGCATGAATGAACATGGGGTCTGCCTTCCTTGAGGTAGCTGTGACAAATTACAGCTGACCCTCCACCGAAGCAGGTTCCACATGTGCGGACTGGGAAATATTCAGGAAGAGAACATACCCTCCCAAACACATACAGACCCTTGCTCCTGACATTAGTCTCTAAGCACAGGGCAGTGGCTAAGTTTTTACCACAGCAGGCAGCACTTAAAAATCTATAGATGATGCACACTGCTGGGTGGGCCGGTGTGCGTGAAGCAGGAGAATTACTTGAATCCAGTTCAAATCCAATCTAGCAACACGACTCCCCCCCCCCCAAAAAAAAAAACACTAAAGTATAGAGCAGGTTTTGTTTTGGACCGGCATGGTAGCATGTGCTAAAGCTACGTGATTGTAAGGCATTTGACGATTTGGTGCCTACCAGTGTAGGCTTCTGGAGCCAGTGGCTTCCAGACAGGGCTACACGTCCAACCCTGCTGCCCACCTGCTTCTTCCAGAAAGGACTTTTCCTTTCTGGCAAGGAAACAGGAAACCTTTGGAAGGACCCAAAGTGGAGGCCGACATGAGGCTGCCCGAGCATGCCTATCTGAGACCAACCCCTTCCGGCCACGTCCTGCGGCCGTGTTCTCGGCCTTCAGCCTGGGACCTCGGGGACTCTCGGGTTCCGTGGGCAGGGCCTGTGCCAGGATTTGTCACCCCCAGCTCCTAAAACGACTCCCAATGGAATTCCTGTGTGGATGCTTCTTCCGTGGAGACACGCTAAGAGAAACTTTTTTAGACGTTTTTAGTTTGTGTGTGTGAGTGCTTTGCCTCCATATACACCGCACCGTGGGAATGTCTGGTGCCTGAGGAAGCCAGAAGATATCAGATGCTCTGAAACTGGTGTTATCAATGCTTGTGAGCTGCCGCGCGGCTGCTGGGAATAGAGCCCAGGTTCTCTGAAGAGCAGCAAGCATTTTTAACTAACTGCTGAGCCTTCTCTCCAGCCTCTGGGGCCTGTTCTGACACCAGAAAGCCCAGGGGTCGGGGGATCTCCAGCCTTTCCCAGCTCTGGTTCTACCCGTCGAGTGCCACAGACTCACGCTGTTCATTCTCTGGTTTCCTAAATGATGGCTACCATCTTGATGCTACAACCTTGCTGGAGCCCTCCCTTGTGAGTCTCAGGAGCAGGAGCATCCCAGAGTAAGCTTGACACAGGGACACAGATCTAGCCATTCCAGAAGAGACTCTTCCAAACCACACTGCTACAACACACAGTAGGGGACTCCTAGGCTGTGGATCAAGATGTAGAAGACCATTTTGCTGTTGAATCTGCCCAAAGGCAGGCTGACCCCCATCTCCCCTGGGGGAGGCCTGGCCAGCTGCTGCTCCAGGGCAGGCTACCAGCAGCAACCCAGAGCCCTCAGGCTCCAGCATCCCACTCTGAGAACCTCTGAATATTCTCCTCTCTCTCTCTCTCTCTCTCTCTCTCTCTCTCTCTC
>JADRCD010162645.1:0-10721 GCA_019843815.1 Montemys delectorum
AGTCCCTGGAGTTCTGAGGGGTCTGGGTTAGTTGTTACTGTTGTTTTTTCTATGGTGTTGCAATATCCTTCAGTTCATTCAGTCCTTCCCTAACTCTTTCATTGGGGCCCCTGTGCTCAGTCCAATGGTTGGTTGTATCTGCATCTGTCTTAGCCAGGCACTGGCAGAGCCTCTCAGAGGGTAGCCACACCAGGCTCCTGTCTGCAAGCATATCTTGGCATCAGCAATAGTGTCCTGGTTTGGTGTCTGGATGGAATGTATCGCACTGTGGGGAGGTCTCTGGATGGCCTTTTCTTCAGTCTCTGCTTCATTTTTTGTCCCTGTCTTTCCTTTAGACAGGAACAATTCTGGATTAAAAATTTTGAGATGTGTGGGTGGCCCCCTCCCTCCACTGGGGGTCATGCCTATCTACTGGAGGTGGTCTCTTCAGGTTCTAGCTCCCTGCTGTTGGGTATTTCAGCTAATGTCATCCTCATTGTTCCCTGGGAGCATCTCACGTCCCTGACATCTGGGACTTTCTAGACGTTTCCCCTGCCCTGTTGCATGGGATTTTAGAAACGTGCTAGCTCTTTCTCAAAAGCTCTGCTGAGCTCTTTCAACCTCTCGAGGCTAGCTATGCCAAGCCACCAATCACTGCCCTGGCTGTGCCCTTTCTCCTGCCCACCTTATTCACCGTGGATGGAAAACACCACACAGCCTTAATATTTTAAAACTAGCCAGATAACTCAACGGCTAGGTGAAGACTATCCCGCCTCATCCTCCTTGGCCTCCACCCAGGGCAGAGGCTACAAACCATAGGTGCCCTGAGACCTACATGTTTGCCGCTTCTTCTGCTCCACCATCTGCTCTGCCTCTTCTCTCTTGACCCCTTCTCTTTCTCCTAGGACCCAGAAGTCCCACCTTTTTCCTTTTGCCCAATGATTGGCTCCACCGTCTTTATTGACACAATCAAGAACCTATTAGGGTCTAGCTGGGTCCTTAGGTAGAACTATTTCCAATTTTCTGAGGAACTGCTAGACTGATTTCCAGAGTGGTTGTAGTACAGCTTGCAGTCCCACCAGCAATGGAGGAGTATTCCTCGTTCTCCACATCCTTGCTAGTGTCTGATGTTGCCTGAGTTTTTGATCTTAGCCATTCTGATTGGTGTGAGGTGGAATCCCAGGGTCATTTTGATTTGTGAAACGTTCTTGAATAGTATCTGTGGCTGAGGACCAGGTATCAGATACATGGGCCCATGGAAAGTTTTATCAAACCACCACACTCACAAGTATGGGTGACCATCTAGTTGGCCCCTTTTCCCAAGCCTGTCACACTTTGGAGATTGAATTTGTCATACATGATTTGAGGGGACACATTCAAACCATAGCAGTGTATGCTATTTGAATAGAGCATTTCGGTGCCATGGTTGAGCTTGTGCACTGGGCATGTGCGGTTAGTGCCCTGCTGAGCTGCGTCTAAGCCCAGCATGTCTACATGTGTTTCGATCCTCCACACTCTCCTCACTCAGGCTGCTGGCCTTATGGTCTCACACGTCTCTGTCTGTCTTAGTTGATATGAGTTGTCTGAATATATCTGTTTTTATGTTTTGTCTTAGCCCTAGAAGATCAGTATAAATAACTGATTTACTAGGAAGAAAAGGAATTTGTTTAAAGTTTTTTTTCTTAAAGTGGGTTATTCTAAAAAATCCCATAAATTAATGGAAAATAAGGAAATTTAAACTTTATTGGATAACTTTATATATTGAGTGGTATTACAAATTGTTTTAGAGGAGGGCTTGAGCTAAATGGAAACTGTAAAGTATGTGTAGATCATGCCAATGTGCACTATTGAGACTGTATCAAGTATCTGATAAGTCATTGATTTGTCCGTCCTGATAAATCAGTATCTGTCCTTATGCCTTTCGAACCTTTTATCAAAACTTGGGAATGTAATATAGCTTGGGCATTCTTAGTCTGAAAGTCTTTGTTAGCCAAACATTTTGAGCACTGACGTGCTCAACAAAGCTTGGATTTTGCAGCACTTTGGAAATTTACATTACGCTGCGAGGCTGTAAAGTGCGAGCATGCTTTCCAGCCTCCTCTGAGCTCTTAAACACATTAATTCTCAGCCCTTTGGATGAGGGATTAGCAGCATGTGCACTCCAGGTGCTGTACTAGGCATATCAGGACAGCTTGCTTTGAAATTCTTTTTGCCAGTTAGCGACAACAATTTTCATAGACAGGAAGCCATGGCAGGGTGAATAACTTGGCACAATTCGCCGACAGTCAGTGATTTGCCTGGGAAGTAGTCAGTGTAATACTTCCGTAGAGTATGTATTAATCATTTCCAGGACACTGGCTGTTCTGCACTGTTTACACTCTCTTTGGCATGTGGCGTCAGGCGCTAGGCGTTCGTGCCTGTTATCTGCTACATGAAGTTTTCAGCAGTGGTGCTGGCTTCACAGTGGGGACATCATGATGAATATTCATATCGGGCATCATAATTAAACTCACTAAGATTTAATCAGAAATGTATTGTCCTTAGAAATAAAGAAATTTTTGTTCACAGAATTTATGGACTGTATACCTCTGAAGTTTAAAGTGACTTTTACTTTAAAACCTATGATGCCACTTATCCTTTGCCGCCTCCTTTAACAGGTACCAGGTGCTCGCCTTTGCCACCGATGCAGACAAGAAGCAGGAGATGGAACAGCAAAAACTTGGTTCTGGAAAACGACTAGTTGTAAGTCTGTTTAGGTATATAATCATATTTGTTAGAGAATTCCTGGAAGAATATTAAAAATGTATTTTGACAGTTTTTCTTTCTCGATTGTCTCGATGACCAGGGGTTGCACTGGCTGTTGCTGTGCTGCAGATGCTGTAGACCATGTCTGTCCACTTGCCATACCGCATCAGAAGATAGATAGCGTGGCGCCGCTCAACTGCAAATGGCTGCATGGGCCACTTTTCACTTAAGAGATTATAAACTAACACAAAACTTTAAACTTCTTTTTACAATTTCTGTTTTCTTCTTTCTTTCTTCCTTTCTTCCTTCCTCTTTCTTTCTTTCTTTCTTTCTTTCTTTCTTTCTTTCTTTCTTTTTTTCTTCTTCTTCTTTATTTCTTCTAAGGCTTTAAAATCTTTTATTTTCCACTGGTCTAGAAACTATAAAATACTAAACATACAACAGGTTGTATGTGTATACTTATATACACCTACAGACACATATACACATACATATACACATATATATATACACATACACATAAACCACACACACATATACACACACATATGCAGACATATATACACATACATATACATGTACACATTCACATATATATACATATACACATAAACCACACATACTTACATGTATACATATGTATACATATATACACATATATACATGTATGTATACATACATACCCACAGACATTCACATGTACACACATGCACATGCATGCATACATATACAAATAGGCACACATGTACACATGTGCCAGGACTTTGAAGGGATCAGGGGTGAATACAGCACATGGGAGGAGGGGTTGGAGGGAAGAGTGGGTGAGATGTATGAAAGGATGAACACAGTACACATATTTGAAATTAAGATAAAAGCAGATGAATTTTTAGGTGCATATGATCAACCTAAGTTAAGTCAGGATTAAGCAAATAATTGTTTTTTTACTTTTTAAATTGAAAGTAGAATTTTTCATACAGTATTCTGATTATATCTCCCTTCTTCCTCCTTCCTGTTCCTCCCTCCTTCTCCACTTCACAAATCCACACCTTTGTGTCTCTCATTAAAAAACAGACATCTAGGGGGCTGGGGAGATGGCTCAGCGGGTAAGAGCACTGACTGCTCTTCCGAAGGTCCTGAGTTCAGATCCCAGCAACCACATGGTGGCTCACAGCCATCCGTAATGAGATCTGACGCCCTCTTCTGGGGTGTCTGAAGACAGCTACAGTGTACTTACATATAATAATAAATAAATCTTTAAAAAAAAACAGACATCTAAAAATAGTAATATTATTATTATTATTATTATTAATAATAATAATAATAAAGATATGATAAAAACAAACCAAAATAGGGCCAACAAGCAAACAAACAGAAAAAAGAAAGCCAATGTAAGAACATAAGAAACCCATAAAAACAAAGTTACAAACTATAATATAAAAACAAAATAGCTGTAAGGTGAAGCAAAGCCCAGAGGAAGCACTATGAGACAAATGTAGCTCCAAAAATGCCATTGAGTTTGTTTTTTGTTGGCCATCTGCTGCTAGGAGTGTGGCCTATTCTTAACTAGTTTGTATGCTGGAAAACGAAATTTTCCCTTTCTGGTAGTTTGTCAGTTGGAAATAGTCTCTGGGTTGGCACAGTTGGGGGCTGTGTCCACTTCCCCGCTCAGCACTGGGAGCCCACCTGGCTTAGACACGTGCTGGTCCTGAGCATGCTGCCACAGTCTCTGCGTTCATGTGCACATAGATCATGCTGTGTCTAGAAGGCCTTGTCTTCTTGGTGCTCTCCATCCCCTTGGCTCTTACGCTCTTCCCACCTCATCTTCCATGGGTTCCCTGACCCCGGAGGGAAGGGATTTGATGAACCATCCCATTTAGGACTGAGTGTTCTCTGCACATTGCCCAGCTGTGGGTCTGTGTTTGTTCCCATCTACTGCAGAAGAAAGCCTCTCTGATGATGGCTGAGGGTGCATTGGTTTATGAATATAGCCAGATGTCACTGGGAGACAGTTCACTGCTATGCTTCTTTAGCAAAACAGTGGTCTAAGAACACCTTTCAAAGGTGTTCCTCATCAGTCTCGCACATGTTTGGAGTATGTCTGGTCACACTTGTGCACACACATGCACATGTGTGTGTGTGTGTTTGAGTATGCCAATGGACAGCTTACTGAGTTGGTTCTCTCCTTCTGTTAAGGTCTGGGAATTGAATATAGGTTTTTGTGCTTGGCATCAAGCTCCTCTGTCCCCTGAGCCATATCGCTTAGCCAGGAAACATCTCCTTCATAGGAGAGTCTGTACATTTCATTCCTCCATTTATAATGGTTTTTCCTTTGGCTAATTTTTAGGTATTTTCCTTAACACTTACTCTGAGCAGCTTAGATCCTGATGTCGTTTTTCTCTCTCCTTTCCTCCTTTCTTCCTTTAGTTGTTGCACGTTTAGTACTTGTTGAGCCTCCTGCATCTGTGAATTTACAATTTTTCAAATTATAAAGTTACAAAATTTGGCCATCAATTCTTCAAATATTTTGTGTGTCTCTCTTCTTTTTATGGAGTATTCCAGTTATACTGAACTTACTGACTGTCCCACAGCTCGTAGGTGTTTCTTCTCATTTTGTTCAATGTATTACTTTATCTTTCAAAGGCAAGGATTGAGCCTGGGCCTCATGCAGCTTTTTACCGTCCGAATCTTTCATTCCCCCAACCGTCCTTCGAGTTTGCTTCTTCACTTGGGATGGATCTTGTTGTGGTAGTGAGGACCGTTCATTTTTCTAGTGGACTGGAGCCCATTGCTACAGATTTCATTTCTGTAAATTCAGTGTGGTGTCTCTTTCTTCAATATCTCTATATAACTTTTTAAAGGTACTTATAGTACTAGTTTTCTAATTTTTAACATTTGTATCAGTTTTGAGTTAGTTTCAGTAGATTTTATTTCTCTTCATTGTAATCATATTTCCTGGTTGTTTCATTTCCATGATTTAAAATTTATTATTAGATGCCAGCTATAGTCAATTCTATTTTGTTACGTTTTAGATTGTTTTGAATTACTACAGGCCAAGCGTAGTTCTGATACACAGTTGTTTGAGAACAGTTGATCTTTCTGAGCATTGTTTCTAAAGACTTAGTAGGTGAGACAACACTACTTATTGTGTGGCCCGCTTTCCCCCTTCCTGAGACCAGAGCCTCCTGCGTGCTTTGCCAGTGCCTGGGAGCTTTTGAGCATAGATTCAGCCCTGTGTGGCTGTTGGGCACTGTTACCTAGAATTCTGTGGGATGGTGGTTCCCTCTGGGAATGTGCTGGTGAATTCTCAGGACATTTGAGGTACACTTTCTACAGGTCTCCCAAGGTTAGTCTCCTCGCTACGTGGCTTGTGAACTTTAACTGCCTTGGTTTCTCTGGACTCTTCCGCGGCTGGAGATGGTGCATCATCATGTCTGAGGCTGGAGATGGTGCATCACCATGTCTGAGGCTGGAGATGGCGCATCACCATGTCTGAGGCTGGAGATGGCACATCACCATGTCTGCAGCTGGAGATGGCGCATCACCATGTATCTTTGGAGCATAAGGCATCACTATTTTTTTTTGTCTTACAAACAATTGTTGTATGTATTCTGTGCATTTTGTGTTTGTCTGAGAAGCTAAACCCTATCCTATTCTGTCTTGCTTGGAAGTGGTAGACACATCTGTTTTTAGCAGCCGCGTCACTCCTGGCCTTTGCTTTTCAGGTGGACTGGACTCTGAATATTGGCGAGCAAGCCCTGGACATCTGTATCATCCCTTTAAACCAGTCTGCATCTTCTGTTTTTGTTCTCGGTGAGAGGAACTTCTTCTGCCTAAAGGATAATGGGCAGATTCGATTCATGAAGAAGCTCGACTGTAGCCCCAGTTGTTTTCTCCCGTACTGCTCAGGTGGGTGCGGAGGTTTCCTTTTATCCTTTCTGTATCGCAAGACTACACTTTAGACGTGCATGCAGACATTGGAAAAAGCCACACTCAGACACATATTTTAAACATCTAGGAAAGCAGCCTTTTTACTGAACATATAATGGAACCTTTAACTTTCTCAGTTTGCGTAGACATTTGACATAAATTAGCACATGTGGCTGTGCCAGCCATTGGACTCTGTGTAAGATCACTTGTAGACTGGCTTCCAGCTCACTAATGCTTTCCATAATGTGACTATTCAAGAATGCTTCCATGCGAGCATCACTCTTTGAAAGCAGAACAGTGATGTGCGATAGAAGGGCTTCCTGTGAATGCCAGCCAGCCAGTCATTAGTTTAGGTATGCGATATGTTAATAAAATTCACACCTTGTAGATGAAATGCACACACCTTGGCGGGTCACTTTACTTATTGTCTATAAAATCATTTGTTTCTCTTTTTGCTCTTGGTTTCTTGAAGTTGAAAGCTCATATCTTATCATCTAAAACCTTTATGTGTTAAAAATCAAGATATTATTGTTAGTGTGTGCTGAGCCTCCCGTAAGAGACCAGAGTGTACTATTTTGAACGGCCTTATTCTTACTGTCTCCTTTCCGTCTCTTCAACCTGCAGTTTCTGAAGGTACAGTAAATACTTTGATTGGAAACCATAACCACATGCTGCATGTTTATCAGGACGTGACACTGAAGTGGGCCACACAGCTCCCCCATGTCCCTGTAGCCGTCAGAGTGGGCTGTCTGCAGTAAGTGCTTCAGTTTATGAAAAGAATTTATGAAAATCTTTTCATGAAAAGATGTTTGTTTTGTCTCATTTTTTAGCCCTTGCTGGCTTTGAACTTAGAATGTTTTTGCCTCAGCCACTGCACCTGGCTCTCATTAACTATCTTAGTCAAGGAGTTCTGTAGACGTCTTATGGTTTCACTTTAGTGTACAAGTGATATTAGAGTGTGATTGTTAGTAGTAGAAATATTTTTTTTGGAGAAGTTTATAAAAATTTCTTAATTAGCACCACTACTTATTTTCATTTAATCTTTATGAGAACTTACTCCTTTATAGTTAAAGGTGAACCCTGTTGAAGATACAGGGAGACACTTTTCCTGGTAGAGTATTTTCTCTAAGGTGAAAATGGATGTCTCCTGTGTTTGATGGGCAGAATGTGGGAATACCACACTTGTTTGCAATTCGGAACTTAGTTCAGATTTGCTTATGTCATGTGATGCAGAGGTGCCGATATTTGTGTGTTTAAACAGTTTAGAGAGTAGAATAATGTTGCACTTACAATGAAAGAGAAATAAAATTAATATCAATATTAAAATCATGACCCAGTTTGCCAGTGAGTAGTTTTATAAGGTTGTTAGCGTAAGAGTTGAAATCCTGAGCTGTTTTAGAGCAGCTCAGCTCATGTGTCGGGACTGAAGAGCTCAGCAGGGACCTAGAAACTTCTCTGAAGTGTCTGCCTGGCCTCAGAGGCTTCTAGTTCCGCCTATCAGAATATTTGTTGTGGACATTTTCAGTGACCCTGCCTGTAGTGTCTGGTCAGGATGAGTCCCTCCCTCTGCCCAGCGGGGAGCTGGGTGCTTACTGTTGTAGCCACCCAGGGGCTACCCAGGGGCACATATGGTTGCACGAATGATTAGGCTGGACCTTCACTTGCCAAAATGGGAATATTTTAAAAAATTATTTTATGTGAATGGGTGTTTTGCCTACATAGTTGTCTGCATCCTGTGTGTGCCTTGTATCAATGGAGTCTAGGAAAGGGCATTAGATTCCTGGGTACTGGAGTTTCAGATGGTTATTTGCCACCGTGTCGGTGCTGCTAAGAGTCAAATCCAGGTCCTCTGGTGAGAAGTCAGCAAGCGCTCTTCCCTGCTGAGCCCTGCTCTCCATGACTGTTTTGTTTATTACATTTGTTCCAGATATACATCGCCCTAAGACTGAGGTCTTAAAACGTTGTGGAGAATTGGAATAGGCCAGGCAGAAATGAAGATATTTTAAAGATACGTTTGACTCTCAGACTGTCAACCAGACTGTCCAAACAAGGGACCCTAACAGACTTGGGATTTCCCCAGGAGTCTCCTAGTGGGAAAAGGAGAAGGGCTGGGGACCTGACTCCAGGAAGAAATTCCACAGTTCTCAGAACTCTTCCTCAGAGCTCCCTCTAGCATGAGAAGGAAACAGGACAATTGTAGGTTAGTGGTAGGCAGGGCAGGCCTTGGCAGGGACTTTTTAGAGATTCAAATCTTCCGCCTTCTACTTAAAACTAAATCTCACCTCAGGCCCTGGGGATCCTTTGTCTTCTTCCCATGTGGCCACACTGAAACATCCCCCTTTTTTGCTTTCCACTATTAAAGTTTCATTGTTTAATTTTATTAGAATTTTAAAGGTAATTTATAGTAACCTAGAATGTTCATGTTAAGAAGTTACAGTATTGGCATAAAAACAGTCATGTAGACAAATGGAATAGAATCCAAGACCCAAATATAAATGCATATAACTCTGTTTGCTTGGGAATTGAGGCACACAAATGAGACCTCATAAAGCTATGCACAGCTAAAGAAAGAATCAATTGAATGAACAGGAAGCCCAAAGAATGGAACAGAATTGTTGCCAGTTATACTTGTAACAGAGGGTCAATACCCAGAATATATAAAGAACTCAGAAAACAAAAATAGTCAAAAAATAAACAACCCATTTCAAAAAACGGGCTTGGGAGCCAGGGCGATCCAGAAAAACTCTGTTTTGAAAAACAAACAAACAAACAAACAAACAAAAATGGGCTTGGGGTCTGAACAGAGACTTCTCAAAGGAAGAATAAATATGGATAAGAAATTTCTGAAAAAAAAATCATTGTCCCTAGCAATTAGGGAGATGCAAATGACAACAAGTTTGAGATTTCCTCTTACCCCAGTCAGAATGGCAAAGATCAAGAAAACAACAGAGGACCAACGTGGGAAGGGGTGGTGGTGGAATTGTAAAGTGCAGACACACTGCAGTTCACTGAGGAGAACAGTTACAGCAAAAGAGGCCATGAACAAGCAGGGTGCTTGGGAGATGTTGGAAGGAGGAAGGGAAGGGGGAAATGATGTAATTATAATTTCAAAAAATGAAAAACTGAGGCAGTTATTGTTGAAATTTTAAGCACTGAAATACTTCTGCTTTTTATTACATTTAGGATTGAACCAGTTTGTTAGAAACTTTCTTGGATGAATGTGTTTATTTGTAAAGGAGTTTCACTGCTCCTTTAATATCTCTCTTTCAGTGACTAAGAAACACTGGATTCAGATCAAGCAGATGCAATTATCCTTAATAGCAGCGTTTTGCTCACAAACCAACATGCATTATTTCCTGCCCCTCCCACCCACTTGGCAGCCCTGGTTCCACCTTGTTCATTATATTCTAATCCTAGCCCTGCACTTCCTTCTTGTACCTCACTAATTTATGGGCGTACCTAGTTGTTCTAGTTTAATGCTTCTCTCTCTCTCTCTCTCTCTCTCTCTCTCTCTCTCTCTCTCTCTCTTATCCCACAGTCTCTCTCTCTTGTGTGCTCACTGTCTAATATCCCACAGTGAGAAGCGTTTGAGGTGATGTTGGGCAGCATGACGAGCCTCTCCAGGCTACAGCCACAACCCCATGCTTTATAGTCAGTGATGCTCACTTTTTTTTTTTTTTAACATGAGAACAGTTTCTAGAATTTGGCTTTTCTCTGAAGCTCTGTCCAAATAGACTCTTGCTTTAACTTTTGGCATCTATGCTTTATCCTGAGCTTTTACTGATATTGTTGACAAGAGTGTTTTCCATCTCTTTGCTAGATTTCCTAATTTCTTTTATCTTAAATCTTAGAATAAGTCTTTAATGTGGTTTCCTTCTACACATTTCTTTTGCATCCATAATTCTCCAGCCATGTAGTGTACTCTTTCTACATTTGTATATCATACAGAATGGTTATTCAGGAAGACAAACTTCTACCTCTTAACACATATGCGGTGGAGAGCTTTGTTAGTCATCTTTGCATTCAGTCTGTCAGCCTTTTAGAATGCAGATCCCAGTCTCAAGGGGACC
>JADRCD010162662.1:0-12744 GCA_019843815.1 Montemys delectorum
CCCCCCCCCCCCATAAATTCCTTTCGTCAACATCAGAACCGGTTCTGTAACAGGTCAGAAGACAGCACAGCACTCTAACAGTTGGTGGCTCTTACTGCCCAGAGCCTGTACCTCTTATCTGGCCTTCTCTGGTTTGTCCTCTGTCTTAAGCCCACCCCTACAGTGACACACCTACTCCAACAAGGCTACACCTCCTAATAGTGCCACTTCCTGGGCCAAGCATATACAAACCATCACAATAAGTATATATAAAGAAGTATATTTTATAAAAGGACTTATGTATACTAGAATTTGTTGTGGTGGTTTTGTTTTGGATTTTGAGACAGGGTCTTACTGTGTAGCTCCAGCTGGCCTAGAACTCACTATGTGGACCAGACTGACCCTCCAGAGCAGTAATCCTCATTTTTCAGTCTCAAGCACTCAGATCGTAGGGGTGAACTACCACACCTGCACCAAAAAAAAAAAAAAAAATCATATCCTTAATCTTAAGTAGCTTTCAATGGCTTTCTAGAAACTTCGAAGATCTGCTCCTGGAAAGCTGTCCATGGACATGCTAGTGCTAGAGGAAGAGAAACGTCTGGGGGTGCAAAGTCCTGCTTTACAAAAGGTTAAGGTACGTGTGGAGAAACTAAGAGTCTGCGCTCAGGTGACAGGCCAGCTAGACCCTCTACCTGGGTCATCCTGCTGCCAGCTCGGCTCTTGTATCATCCCATATCATCCTGTATCACCCCACACTCTGCCCCAGTGTGGAGGTGATGGGCCATCTCCACACAGGGCCAAGAGCGCGTGCGCAAGACATCCCTGGACCTGCGGCGTGAGATCATTGACGTGGGTGGGATCCAGAACCTCATAGAACTGAGGAAAAAACGCAAGCAGAAAAAGCGAGATGCCCTGGCTGCAGCCCAGGAGCCACCTCCAGAGCCAGAGGAAATAGTAAGGCTCCTGATTTGGACAGATGTGGGCAGGGGGAGCCTGGGAAACCCCGAAGCACCCCTGCTGTTCATTATTGGTGGATGTTCTACCTGCAGACCGGCCCTGTGGATGAGGAGACATTCCTGAAAGCTGCAGTGGAGGGGAAAATGAAAGTCATTGACAAGTACCTGGCAGACGGAGGTTCAGCGGACACCTGTGATGAGGTGACGCCCCCCCGCCATTGCACCCCCCGCCATTGCACCCAATGCTCTTTCAGGACCAACACCGTAACTGAGTTGGATCCTGGATGAGCTCCAGTTATGGGCTTTGTTTGAGAACTCTCACAGATATTCTAAGGGTGGCTTACGTAGACCTGCAGTGAGCCTTCTTCCTCACTTCACAATTTCCCCGAATCCTTTTCAGACCTTCCCCCAGTTCAGGCCACCTCCATAACAAATGTCACATGTTTCTGCATGGGAGATGAAGGAAAAGAATTCAGTTAAGACAGTTCAGGAAATTTGGGCTAATTCTCCCTAGAATCCCTAGTGATGGGACCTGTGGCTGAGCTGTTGCCTCTCCACCCAGGTCCTACTAGTGTGAACGTGGCCTACTGCCTGCTCAATATGGACCATGAGTGCCTCTGTACACATTGAATAGATGGAAAGATTGTAAAGCATGTGCTGAGATAGGATACGTTCTCTTTCTCATGATATACGCTCATGCTTTTCTTTTCTTTTCTTTTCTTTTTTTACAATTATATTTATTTATTTTGAGCCTGGGTCTCACTGTGTAGCTCTGGCTGTCCTGGAACTCACCATGTAGACCAGGCTGTCCTGGAACTCACAGAGATCTACCTGCCTGTGCCTCTGTGTTCTGGGATTAAAGCTGCACACCACCATGCCTGGCTTACAATTATTTATTACTATCATTAGTATTATTTGCAGCTCCAGGGCACTGTGTATGCTAGGCAAGTGTTCTACCTCTGAGTCACACCCCGGCCCCTATTATTATTATTCTACTGTGGAAATATATAACATTGAATACATCATTTAGCCATGTTGATTCAGAGTGGCACTGATTATATTACAGTGTTGTGTAACTATGGCCACCATCTGTTTCTTTTTTTTTTTTTTTTTTTTTTTTACATTTTTCTGTCTCCTGTTGTATTTTTTTCCTCCAAAATTACAAGGCACTTGTAAGATGTCCTTGCTCTCACCCCATCATGAGACCAAGCCTAAAAGTGGCCACCCACCCTTGGGCCTGCTCTGGAGTATAATAGACCACGTCTTTTCTATTCTTTTGCCTCCAGGATCTTTTTTTATGTTTTGTTTTGTTTCCAGACAGGGTTTCTCTGTGTAGCCCCTGGGTGTCCTGGAACTCACTCTGTAGACCAGGCTGGCCTTGAATTCAGAAATCTGCCTGCCTCTGCCTCCCAAGTGCTGGGATTAAAGGCGTGCGCCACCACTGCCTGGCAGCCTTCAGGATCTTAATGTTTTTTTCCCCCTCCCATTTGCTGCATGTCAAGAGAAAAATATAAGAAAAAACAAGAGGAGGGTCATGAAAGACTGCCCATAACCAGATGATTAGCACACAGAAAGACTTGCATTACGATACAAGGGTTCCCTGAATCCAAAGCAGAAAGTGGCCTGCAGAGGGGGAAATTTATCCCTTCCTTGAATCAGTACTCAGGTGTGGCCTGTCATCCAAGCCCTACCTAGCACTAGGAGATGTAGATTTCAGCCTGTCAATGTTCCTTTATACTCAGGAATCAGCTGGGGGCAGCTTGGCATAGAGGTCTCAGTAAAACCGTAGCACACGAGCTGCGAATCATCACCAAGCATTATAGCATGTAAGGGCAGAACAGCCATGACTAGCAGAGGTGCCAGCTGCGTCAGCTGTACAAAGCCATGGCTCGCTGGCTGCACGGGAAGAGTGAAAAAGCTGGAGTCCCAGGGCAGGGCTCCAAGGCCAGTCTGGATAGGAGCTGCTTAGCCAGCTCCTGTCCTGATGGGATATGGGATTCAGGCCTGACAGTCTCTTTGGGGACAGTTCCGTCGGACGGCGCTGCATAGGGCCTCCCTGGAGGGACATATGGAGATACTGGAGAAACTTCTGGAGAATGGAGCCACCGTGGACTTCCAGGACCGGGTGAGAGGGCAGGTATTGGGTGGGAGGTAAGAAGAGGATCTAGAATTCTACTTCCTGTCAAATCTGTGTCCGTGGGCTACCAGTGGACTGCCAGTGCCAGGGCTCAACCTCTGAGTGTCCTGTGACATCTGGTGAGCCCCTTCGCCCCTGAGTTGCCTCTGGGACTCTCACTTGGACTAGTTGGGCCCTGGGCTGTCTGTCCTGCTCCTGTACCTTTTGTCCCTCCGTCTTCTTGGCTTCAACCCTTTCCCCAGGTATCTTCTTTCCCTTGAGTTCTCCCATTAAACACCATCTATGTCTTCCAGCTGGACTGCACAGCAATGCACTGGGCCTGCCGCGGAGGCCACCTGGAGGTGGTGAGACTCCTGCAAAGCCGGGGGGCCGACACCAACGTGAGAGACAAGGTGAAGCCCTGCTTCAGCACACATCAGGGTGTTTAGGAAGGATGGGGACAGCCAGTGGCAAGTAAGCTCAAGTGGTGGGCAGGTGGTGGTGGACTAGCCTGGTTTCTAGAGTGGCTGCAGAGAAGCTTGGGAGTAGCAGGTGTTGAGAGGAGACAAAGACAATACTCTCTAGGAGATGTGGTGCACTGAGAAGATGCAGGTTTGTACATCCATGGCATTTGCATCCTTCATCATCCGCCCACCTGTCCATCAATTTATTCATTTATCAATCTATCATTCTTCTGTTCATCCTCTTTTTTTTTTTTTTTTTTTGAGTCAGGGTTTCTCTGTGTAGCCATAGCTCTCCTGGAACTCACTCTGTAGACCAGGCTGGCCACAAACTCAGAAATCGGCCTGTCTCTGCCTCTCAGGTGCTGGGATTAAAGGCGTGCGCCACCACTGCCCGGCTCATCCATTTCTTTACATGCAACCTTGAACAAGTACCTTGGCCTCTGAGGCACCTTTTGTCAGCGGTAAAACTTGTGGGGTTCTTATGTAGATTAGGAAGAAAATGTTTGTAAATGAATTACTTTTTAACATAAGAAGCTTTTGCCACTCTGGGCAGTGGTGGCCCACACCTTTAATCCCAGCACTTGGGAGGCAGAGGCAGGTGTATTTCTGAGTCCAAGGCCAGCCTGGTCTACAGACTGAGTTCCAGGACAGCCAGGGCTACACGGAGAAACCCTGTCTTAAAAAAAACTAAAAAAAAAAAAAAAGATTAAAGAAGTGTTTTGCTGCATCTATCACAATCATTTCTCAATTAATGGCATCTAATATAATTATTTGAAGAAGCCGAAACTTGGTGGTGGTTGCACATACCTTTAATCCCAGCACTCCAGAGGCAGAAGCAGGAGGCAGGGCCTGGTCTATACTGTGAGACTTTGTATCATTAAAAAAAAAAAAAAAATTGCCTGGCGGTGGTAGCCCATGCCTTTAATCCCAGCACTTGAGAGGCAGAGGCAGGCAGATTTCTGAGTTCAAGGCTAGCCTGGTCTACAGAGTGAGTTCCAGGACAGCCAGGGCTACACAGAGAAACCTTGTCTGGAAAAGAAAAAAAATTACTAAAAGAAAGTGGGCAGGGGACAGTGTGTGACTCCATGGTAGCATACTTGCTTAGCATGTGCAAGACCATGGGCTCAATCCCACTGTTCCAATGAATCAACACGTCAGTTGGTTGAAGGAGAACCTAGGCCCACAGTACACTTCTGCAGTCTCAGCTCTTGGGAGGCAGGGGTAAGGAGAGTTTGCAACTACCTGGGCTCCATAGTGAGACCCTGACATTTTACAAAGGTAGAGGAGTGGGCAGTAGCTCACTGCCAGGCAAAAGAGGGGCCACAGGAGGCTAGCCAGGGGAGGTGGCACTTAATGCTGTACAATTAGACAACTAGGAAGGACAGTGGCATGTTGTACCATCCTCTCCTGTCCAAGGCTCAGGCCTCGGCGCTCAGACTTGGGAGTAGGATTAAGCTGGAGATAAGATAGCTCCTCCACCCCAGGATACCATAGTCCAGGCCCATGTGCCAGCCGTCCTGTTTCTCCCCACACAGCTACTGAGCACTCCCCTGCACGTGGCCGTCCGTACTGGACACGTGGAGATTGTGGAACACTTTCTCTCCTTGGGCTTGGATATCAATGCCAAAGACAGAGTAAGTCCTTGATTGCTCCCCTGCTCAACCAATGTGAGTGTAAGGGCAGCCTGCCAGGCTACCAAGGGCGAGTAGTTCCTCCTTACAGGACCCTAGGGTGGCCGCTTCTGAGCAAGGCCTCTAGCCTATCTCCTAACACCCTACCCACCCACTGACCTCAAGGATTACCCAGTGTGCTACACCGATTCTAGGAAGGGGACAGCGCCCTACACGATGCTGTGAGGCTCAACCGCTACAAAATCATCAAACTGCTGCTCTTGCATGGGGCGGACATGATGGCTAAGAACCTGGTGAGTCTGAGCCACTGACTTGGTGGTAGGGTGAGCCCTTGCATGGTGGGTGGTCTGCAGGGGCCGCAGGGCAGCCACAGCCACAGCCTCAGTACTCTTGGCCACGCCACCCTAATCACCTGCCTTGCCAGGTCTCTTTTCACGTGTCAAGGTCCGGAGCATATGTCTGGAGAAGCAATAAGAGAGGTAGTAAGAGGACTTCCCCAGGGTCCTCAGAAAGGGCGAAGGGGACCCCAGCATTCAGGCCCAATCAATGGAGGGCCGGTAGGAAAGGAATCAAATTACTTGGTTGGTGTGGCCATTCTAGCACCTCATGTTGCTTCTTGGTGGGTCTCTGATTTTTTTATGAATAGATGTCCTCTGTCCCAAGCCTATCTATTGGTCCACAGAACCACCACAGGAGAGGGGCACGGACCATTCTGGCACAAGAAAACCTAAGGGAACATTGCAGGAAACAGGAGCATATGGAGAGGGTGTGGATGGTCTTAGCTTTGCAGACACTGAGATGGGACAATTCATAATGAAGGGACTTTCCTGTGCACTGTCCTAGCATCCCAGGCCTATGTCCACTAGACACCAGTAACACCCACAACCTCTAGTTGTGAAATGCAAGATGGCTTTACTCCTGGGCATTTGCCTCTAGTTGAGAACCAGCGATGTAGTTGAAGGCAATTGCGGGTGGGCTGCTCAAGTCTGAGTAGGTCTGCTTCTATTTTCTCCAGGCAGGAAAGACCCCCACGGACCTGGTCCAGCTATGGCAAGCAGACACCCGGCATGCCCTGGAGCATCCTGAGCCAGAACCGGAGCAGAACGGACTGGAGAGGCCTGGGAGTGGCCGTGAGACACCCCAGCCTGTACCAGCCCAATAAATATAAATATCTACCCGGAGCTAGGTCCCCTATCCCCTGCTACCTGCAGCCTGTTTAGCACGAATAGCCCCAAATTCAACACAATAAACTGCCGACTTTGCTGTTTGTGGTGTTTGTGTCCATTTGTGCTCCAAACACGTAAGAACGAAGATTAGGTGCTAGAGTGAACCTGGGAACGAGAGGAATGTGGAGTCCCTTGGGTCCTGAGTTAGTAGGTCTCCCTACGCTGGTCTAGCCTTGTTTTGTCCCTATCATCCTGCTTTTCTCTCCTAATCCCGAGGGCCACGATTGTGATATATTTCACTCTGTGGCATCCTCTGCGCCCTGTTCCAAGACTGTTCCATGGAGCTGTGTGTCTATGTGTGGCCAGCAGAGGGCTAACACGTGGTGGCCCTTGGCAGAAGCTTAGTAAACAGGAGGAGTAGTTTTTCACAACTGCTTCTGGAACAGCGAGTGGGTGGCTACAGTAGGGCGGAGCCAGGCCAGTTCAGCCAATCAGCTCCGTCACATTCAGCCAGCCTAGAAACGGAGGGTGTTGGGGTCCGGGTGAGGGTGAGGGTGAGGGTGAAGGTGGGTGGCACCTGGCCCTGGGGCTATGTGAAGAGGGCCCTATCAGAGACTGTTTTTATTGTTGAAACCCCAGGGGCCAGCTCTCTTTCCGGCATTACAGCCCAGGCATTTCTCCAGCTGGGAAGAAAGCCTGCCTGCAGACTCTAGGCCTGGAAGCTCTAGGCCCGCCCCTGACCCTGAGACACCCTGTGCAAAACTGCACACTCCCATGCCATGCCTACACGTTGTGGTCGGAACACAAATTTTTAACTGGGTATGTAGATCATTAACAGCGGGAGTGGGGGGCGGGAGAGGAAAGGAATCCAAACTCAGTTCCCCAGTGGTCACAGACAGCTGGGCCTCAGACCTCCTGCAGAAATGCTGGGCCCCCAAATCTGGGCCTCCATGAGGCGGGGGCTGAGCAGGGGCTTGTCTAGGAATGTGAAGAGCAAGAAGGTAGACATTGCCGGCATCTACCCACCCGTGACTACCCCATTCACCGCCACCGCAGAGGTAGACTATGGGAAACTGGAAGAGAACCTGAGCAGACTGGCCACCTTCCCGTTTAGAGGTAAGAGGGCAGCTGGGAAGCCAGATCCAGGAAGGGGGGCTGGGGTGGAAAGCTCTGGCACCTTGGACAGAGCCTCGCCTGCCTTTGTTTCTCCAGCTGGGAAGGGCTCAAGGTACCTTCTGTGCTCCCAAGATTATTGTGGTGAAAACATGGGGCAGTGAATGAGGGCATCCTGTCTACCAGGCCCGCTGCTGATGGGAAGGTACTGGCTAGGTCACACAGGAGGGCAGCCGGTTGTCAGCCTCCTTCCCCCTGGAGCCTGCTGGGCAGAACTACTTCTCAATGTGCTAGGTCCCCCCTCTGAGGCCACAGACCGCATCCTATTTGTGAGATTCGTCTGCCTCGCAGCCACTGGTCCAGTAAAAGAACGTAGAAAACGGCAGTCCTCTGCCCAGCTCCATTCTTGGACAGTGCTATCAATGACACCGTCTCGTAAATGGGAACGTGGGCTCAGAGAGTCACTGTGGTGACTCATGGTCACTGTCTGAAGCCACTCGGCTAATACATAGCTGAGCTGAGACCCGACCTGCTGATTAGAAAGCACTGTTCTGCCTACTGATTCTAACACCTCCTACGTCCGTCGTCGTGGGATCTATCTAAGACTATCCTTACAAAATGTCGTTTGGTAGGCACTGATGTTGAGAATGGCCTTGCTCTGACTGAGGAGGTACAGACTAGCAGCTAGGATAGTGGACTCTAGTTTCCAATCGCAGCTCTGCCAGTACTCTTACTCCATGGGATACTCTAACCCTGTTTCCCCATAGGACACACGGGAGTGATAATGCTCTTACCAGCCGGGCAGTGGTGGCTCACGCCTTTAATCCCAGCACTTGGGAGGCAGAGGTAGGAGGATTTCTGAGTTCGAGGCCAGTCTGGTCTCAGAGTGAGTTCCAGGACAGCCAGGGCTACACAGAGAAACCCTGTCTCAAAAAAACCAAAAAAAAAAAAAGGGTTAATGCTCTTACCATGGGGAAGCCAGAAGAATCTAGAAGAATGTGAGGGAAAGCATGGTATAAATTCTATAGTGCTATAGAATCTTGGGGTGGTAATTATTAAAAGTACACATGGCATTTGTGATGTCTCAAACCCTGGGAGAACTGGCTGAAGTATCTATTTAACATATCAAAGGGGACCTGGCTGCCAGGTTTTCCCAGCATCCCTCAGTCCCTACCTGTTACAGGGTATGGCTGACATACCCTACCCTCTAGTGCATACCCAGCCCAACTCTCCAGACCAGGAGCTAGGCCGTCCTATCCCAGAGGCTCTTCCCTATATAGTTCAGCCATTTTGGTTATCTACCCTTTCTTTTCCCTCTTGTCTCCTGCACCTGATTCCCTTCCCTCCCATCTCCCTTTCCCTCCCTCATTGGCTCAGGGTCATGTTCACTCTGGACTCTCCCAGATGTTTCTGCCTCTGGCTATACTTTCCCTTTTACCTACAATAAACTTTTCCCTGTATCTAGGATTTCACTGAGATTTCTAGAATTGGCTTTGGACTCCCCCTTTGTCTCTCTAGCTCCTGCAACTAGCATCGAGTGCCCTGGGCAGGTTTGTTGTTTATTTTTTGGTAGAGGGAAGGATTTAGCTCATGGGTTCCTGATGTTGTCTGATTCCTCCATTCACTGCATAGCAGGAGATTGGGGCTCTGGGAGGCAGAGCCCAGTGTCTAGAGTTGGAAGACTCCTCATCTGGCTATTACTGCAACTGAGAAATCACAGTCCCTCTGTAATCCAGTTTTCTCACTTGAGAACAGGAGCTAATCACTCAGGCTCTTAGCTGTGTGGCTCAATATAATTCCCCCAAGATGGTCAGACAGGCTGCTGTCACAGAGGATGACTTCGGGGGTACCTTGTCACGGTTCTAGCACTTAGCCAAACATTGTTGTTTCTCTTTCTTGAATAGACCTTGCAGTCTAACACTTGGGAGAAGGTAAAGACAGCTGCCAAATGCTACTGCTACTTTGTATCAGTATGGGTAACAAGCCCTCCAAAGAAGAGGTGGGAACCTGCCCTTCGTGCTTCAATGAACACAGGGAATATTCTTGAAGGCTTAGTCTGAAGCTGTGAAGTTGTTTGTTTGAGACAGGGTTTCTCTTTGTAGCCCTGGCTGTCCTGGAATTTCCTCTGTAGACCAGGCTGGCCTTGAACTCAGAGATCCCTGCCTCTGCCTCCCGAGTGCTGGTAAAGTATTACTAATTTGTTCTGATGGTTTAAATGAAGAGTATTCTTTTAAAATAAAAGGGTGAGATGGCACATTGGGTAATGGCTCTTGCTGTCAAGTGATGAGTTAAGGCCAATCTCCAGAATCTACGTAAGGTGTAAGAGGAGAACTAGCTCCTGCAAGCCGTCCTCTGACCTCTGCATGCAGGCCACTATACATGTGTCTCTCTCTCCCTTCCCCCAAATAAAATTTTTGGGGACAGATTAGCTAATACTTTATCAAATGTGTAAGAAAAAAAACCCACAATAATTAATAAAAGGAACATGCAAAACCTTTAGCCTCTGTTTATAGAAACTACATGTCAGTTCTGGATTACAGTAGTTCCATTGAACTACAAAAAAAATAATAATAACGAATCATAAGGAAGAATTTAAAAGCTATGCAGTGGCTGCTTTTAGTGTCAGCTACAGCAGACTAACCCTCATTGGCTATTTTGGAAAGTGAAAGTGGGCCTTAATTTATAGATAAGGGATGTCTCCAGTAGTTAAGAAAATTATAAACTCTGCAAAAGTTTGTCAGTCTTATACAGAAGCAGCTCTTTGAGACCAAAAAAAAAACCAGGAAATGGCATCAGCAGCACAGTAAGCATGGCCTGCCCTTCTGTTTTCCTATCTTGTGCAGGACACAGACTTGATATTGTGCCCAGTTAGAAAAATGAACCTTGAGGAAAGGTTTCTATAGTCTTAAGCTCTAAAAAAATTTTAAGTCGGGAGTTGGAGAGAGAGATGGCTCAGCGGTTAAGAGCACTGACTGCTCTTCCAGAGGTCCTGAGTTCAATTCCCAGCAACCACGTGGTGGCTTACAACCATCTGTAATGGGATCTGATCCCCTCTTCTGGTGTGTCTGGAGACAGGGACAGTGTGCTCACATACATAATAAATAAATACATGAATAAATAAATAAATCCTTAAAAATTTAAGTAAAATAAAAGTTACAACCAAATATGGTGTGTCTACACCAGACTCGAGCAATGACAGTGTTGATAAACTAGGAAAGGGGAACTCTCATGGTTTCCATCCTCTAGACAGAGAATGATAGTTAACTACTGACTGCCAAGAGACGGAGATTTAGCTTCCCCGGGATAAATCCCTAATTAGTTTTCCAGTGCAAAGTGGTCAGCCTTGAAGTCATGGACACATGGACTCTGCAGGTTGTGTTTGTGATGTGCACATGGTTATATGTATATCTGTGCACATATATGTAACAATAAAGAAAAAGAGAACATCAATCTGAGAAGGAGGGGTGGGGGGAGACATGAAAAACAGAGGGAGGAAATGGAAGAGGAAAGGGATGTAATTATATTTTAATTTAAGTTTTTTAATAAAAAACAAAACTTTAGCAAGTTATAAGCAAGGACCAGAGGGAAGAGTTGTCCAGGAGGGCCGCTGGCCCTGGACTTACACCTGTCAACAGCCTCACACTCACAGGTGGACTTTGAGTTGTTATTTCCAGTGAGGTCAGTGGACAGTCGCAGGGCTACTTCATCAAGGCTGGAGAGGCGAGGCCTCCAAAGTTTCTAGCTGTGCCTTATTCCTTCCTCACACAGAGTGGACTATGGTTTCTTCTGAAAGAGGAAACATTTTGGTATATATAAAAAGTATTACTTGGTTAAAGAAAATATTTCAAGTAACAGTGAGGCACAGGTAAGAGGTTGAGACAGAGGCTAGTGAGATAGCTCAGTGGTTAAGAGCACTGACTGCTCTTCTGAAGGTCCTGAGTTCAAATCCCAGCAACCACATGGTGGCTCACAACCATCCTTAATGAGATCTGATGCCCTCTTTCTGGAGTGTCTGAAGACAGCTACAGTGTACTTACGTATAATAATAAATAAATAAATCTTTTTTTTTTTTTTTTTTTTTTTTAAAAAAAAAAGGTTGATACAGAGCCTTCCTACATAGTCCCAACTGTCCTGGAACTCACTTTGTAGATTCAGCTGGCCTTGAACCCACAGAGATCTGCCTATCCTTGCCTTCTGAGTGCTGAGATTAAAGGTATATGCCACCACATCTGGCAACCACTTTTAAAGAATATTTTTTTAATTTTGTCTAGGTGTGTGTGTGTGTGTGTGTGTGTGTGTGTGTGTGTGTGTGTATGGATGTGGGCATGTGAGTACAGGCACCAGATAAAGCCAGATCTATTGCAGCTGGAGTCGCAGAGGACTGAGCTGCCTGACTTGAGTGCTGGGAATCGAACTCAGGTCCTCTAGAATAGTAAGTGCTCTGGACCTATCTTTCCAGCCTTTCAGACGGCACAACTTTTTTCTTTTTTTCAGCCGGGGGTGGTGACAATGTCTTTAATTCAGCACTTGGGAAACAGAGTTAGGTGGATCTAAGTTTGAGGCTATGACTTTGAGACTGGCCTAGTCTGCAGAGTGAGACAACAAGGATAGAGAACCCTGTCTAGAAAAACAACAGGGTTGGAGAGATGGCTCAGCAGTTAAGAGCATTCTCTGCTCTTCCAGAGGTCTTGAGTTCAATTCCCAGCAACCACATGACGGCTCATAACCATGTATAATGAGATCTGGTGCCCTCTTCTGGCATGTGGGTATACATGCAGGCAGAATGCTGTATACATATCAATCTTCAGACTGAGAGAAGGCTCAGTGGTTAAGAGTACTGACTGCTCTTCCAGAGGTTCTGAGTTCAATTCCCAGCAATCACACGGTGGCTCACAACCATCTGTAATGGGATCTAATGCCCTCTTTTGGTGTGTCTGAAGACAGCTACAGTGTACTCATATACATAAAATAAATAATTCTTAAAAAAAATCTTTAAAAAAAAGAAAAACAAAAAATATATGTATGTATATGAGCTTTCTGCATGTATGCCTGCACATCAGAAGATGACATCAGATCATATATTAGATAAATTGTGAGTGGCCATGTGTTTGCTGGGAATTGAAATTAAGACCTCTGTCAGTGCCGGGCGGTAGTGGCACACGCCTTTAATCCCAGCACTTGGGAGGCAGAGACAGGAGGATTTCTGAGTTCCAGGCCAGCCTGGTCTACAGTGAGTTCCAGGACAGCCAGAGCTACACAGAGAAACCCTGCCTCGAAAAACCAAAAAAACAAAAACAAAAAACAAACAAACAAAAAAAA
>JADRCD010162666.1:0-11688 GCA_019843815.1 Montemys delectorum
GGCTGAGTCCCGATGAATTTTGATCTCTGTAACATCTCTTCATTTCAGTAATGTGATGTATATCCTGTCTAGGAACTAGGCATAGGCAGACTTGTTCTGGCAGAGACACTGGGGTAGGTCCTGTTCCCGGCCATCGCTCTGGTATCTGCTGCCATGGAAAAGCGCACCCTAGGCTTCTCCATCTAGTTCACACAGATGCCTCAGAGACCCAAGAAGAATAAAAAAACTAGCCTTGAGGCAGCCCCATGATAGGTTTGATACCCATTTCTCTGCCTCTTTGTCAGACAGAGAATGTACACAGGCCCTGGGACAGGAGTATCACATTGTTCAAGCTCTGTTGTTTTGGCCCTGTGGTGAGGTCCCATCAAAGCAGGGGCAGTATATTGGAGCAAGCTGTTCACTTCCTGTCTGAGAAGAAAGAGAGAGAAGCAGAAAGAGCTAGATTCCCCCAATTTCCTTTAAAAACAAAAAACAAACAAACAAACAAACAAAAAACAATATCCCCTTCCTGAAGGTTCTACCATCTTCCAGTAGCAAAAAGTAAGAAGACTTTACTGAGCTGGAAAGCAACCCAAGTGCTGAAATCAAATTGGATTATTGAATTTGGAAAATCCTCAAGGCTATCTGTGGGTGCAGAGGGCCAGGCAAGGGATGAATAAACCTTTTGGTCCTGCCTACATTTGCCAGTGTTTTCTCTTCCTAACTTGTGTCTCTCAATCCAAGTGAATTTGCTATAAGACTGGTCGGGTGAAGGGAGGTGTGAGAGCTTCTATCTCTCCCATCTCTGCTCACAGACTTTCAGAACCGTGTCTAAGGGCTGAGGGAGTCTCATGAAGCTATGGCTGAGCTGTTGCCCCAGGATCATACCCCTGCCTATGCAGTGACCCATAGTGCCTGCTTGGGCTGTTAGACAGAGGAGGACCTCAGAGAAACTGTAGTGGGGAGAAGGGTGTCTTGCTTCATGCGACACTCTCCTTTGCACAGACAGAATGTTTAAAAAGTGGACAATAGACAATTAATGTGACTCTTGCGGAGGTGAATTTAGATTTGGGTCTTAGAAATGAAGAGCTCGTTCTTCGGTAGACTGGGGACACCCCGGAAGCCCCTCTGAGAAAGTTCTCTGGGATTGAGTAGAGCTGTGGCAGGCAGTGGGCAGGCAGCAGCTGCACTCTAGAAGACTAAGTGGATTCAGACATTCACACACGTAACTTTCTGGAAGCCTTACTCTCAGCTCCCTGAAGTACCTAAAAATGCTATGACCTGGAGGCTACTTCCCCTAATGCAGGAAGAATTACTCCCAAGCCCAAGTATGTTGCCGCCTCCTGCAAGGTCCAGCTTTCCTAATCGGCTTGGAGCCAATCTGTTTGCAAAGTAGATCTCAGGGCAAATCCTAAATCACTGTAATGCCCTGATGATCTTGGCCTCCAGACAGCTTTTGCACGGCAGCCTTATATTGATTCAGGTATATTCGGGACACCTGAGTTTAATTCAGTAAATAGTGACCAAGCTGGAAAATGATGTGAACACAGCGATGTCTCAATCCCTCCTGTGAGGGGCTCATAGCCTTTCCTTCTGCAGACATGAGCAAGAGAAAGATGGTGTGGAATGATCTGACACAATGCATGCAGGGGTGTTCCACACAGCTTCTGTGGTGGAGTTACAGTGTGCAGCATTTTGGTGATGTCGGGAAGGGGAGGTGGTGGTTCTGGGTAGTAGAGGGGAGGGACAGAGTAAAGAGAGACATTCCAAGAGGCTTATCCTGATAACTTGGGTTATAGCTCAGAGAGACAGAGAGAATTAGATTAAGAGAGATAGTTCAGGAGATAGTGTTTAAGAGACAGAGGTTAAGAGAAAGAGTTAGGGAGAGAGGGAGAGTTTAAGAGAGAGTTAAAAAGAAAGATATGAAGAGAGAGCTAGAGAGAGAATTAGAGAAAGAGAGTTAGAGAGAGAGAGAGAGAGAGAGAGAGAGAGAGAGAGAGAGAGAGAGAGGGGGGAGGGGGGGGGGGGAGGGAGGGGGGGGGGAATTTAGCATGTTCAAGGTCCTGGTAAACAATACAATACTGATATGAAAAGAAAAAAGAAAAAATTCTCTGTACTGAAAGAACTCTTTCCTCACTGTTTGAAGTTGATTGAGATCACATGGAGCAGAGAATAAACAGGAAGTGGTCCCGAAGCCCCTCTTCTTGCTTAGGATCATATTACAATCTCTGATTCCCTGGCCTGGTAACTTGGTAATGTTCGCTGTAAAACCTCTCAAGAATGTCCTTCTTCAGCTTTAAGCCTGACCTGCTACAGAAACAGCAACACAAGGAAGCAGACAGTGATTTAATAGGGCAGGAGAGTTCATCCCAAGGCAACCAGGACAGGAAACCAGACGGCGGAGAGGATATATGCAAAATGCAGAATTTCAAATTGTGGAAAGGATGGTAAAGGTGGGAAGGGTGAAAAAGAGTCCCTGTTGAGTTGGACAGCTTGCTGGTGGTTTCAGATGTCTGACAGTTATTTGCAATGGAGCCCCTTGGAGCTATTCCAGAAGGAAGTTCACCCATCTACTACTGTTGTAAAGTAATTGCCTAACATCTTCCCCATACAGAAGAGTCGAAAATATCTGTAAAGTTAATATAGTCCTAAAAATACTTATTGATTGATTGATTGATTGATAGTTTTCTGGCAAATATTACTACCAGAAGATGGTGAAGGTCACACATTTTAGAAAATATATTCCTGTTATCTCAACAGTCAACTTCCCAGTACAGTGAAGTAAAAAGAAACTTGGTTGTTCCGGAAAGCCCTGCCATGACTCCTAGGCCCAATTTTAAAGCATCTTCCAAAGCAGGGAGAAGGTTGTCCTCAATTTTCCTACTGGGAGAACTTAAAACATGTCTAGCTAACTTTCTTCCAGTGCAGAATTACCCACAGGGGAGCATTCTAGTGATGTTCCCATTGAAATCTAACAGTAAAATGGATTGAAGAAAAGATAAATCTCCTACAAAAAGATCTCTTTTCATAAGGTAAAAAGAGAGGCACTGTTCCCTTTTGTTTCACCAGTGAGATAAAGAAGAGAAAGTAGAAGGACTTATCTGAGTCACACATACCTCTTCCCTATACTTGGATCTTTTATGTCCCCCGAAGCCCCTGTTGCTAGATTCTTGGTCTCTAAGACTTGGTGAGAGTTCAGTAGAAATTGTTTGCCTAGCATATACAAAACTTGGGTTGGATCCCTGGAACCTAAAAATGAAAAAAACAAAACAAAAAACCCAAACACTAACAACTAAGTCTTGGTTCCCAGAGGAGGGCTAAGGATGTCGTTGAAGGCAATCAGGAGATTCCAGACCCTGACTCTCTTGCTCCTTGGCCCTGAGACAGTTTTATCACACTAAACTGAAATAAAGCCCATGTGATGACACTAATCAAGAACACTCAAAACCGTGAGCCAAACTAATTTTCTCTGTAGTGACAGAAAGTTACCATGGTCCCATAGTTTCCGATCCTGAGTTTAGCCAATCCCTCCTCTAGCCAGGCTGTCCCAGAGTCCTTCTTGGACAGACTATTAACGATTGTCTGCCAGTCAGAAGGAAAGAGAGTGAGATCTCAAAGTTTCAAGGCTGACTCATAAAATGACTCCATACAGAGAAATGGTTTTAGTATGGCTTAAGAAAACATCCCAGGAACAGGAATTGTCCCCTTTCAGAGATGCGGGGATAAATGGTCACAGGCTACATGTGTAAGTGTTTCAAGGTGTCTTGACCAGGGCAAAAGAGAGTAAAATGGCCAAAGAAGGCAAGCTGAAGGGTGAATAAGTCTCTCCAGAAAAGGCCTGAGAGCAGAGAACAGAGAGGTCTCAAACATGCAGTTCATGGTAGCAAGTTTGGTTACTCTTTAAGATTTCAAATGAAAAGCAAGAGCTCGTGTTTTCAAGGTTTGCCCCAGGAAAGCTCTCAGGAGTCCAACATTCGCTGACAGGACGGAACTTCAATGCCAGAGGTTTTGGGTTTTTTTTTTTTTTCTTCCTTTTGGTGTTTCAGCCAACCAGAGCCTTTCTCAGTGTCCTGTTAAAGCCACAGTGGAAACTTGCATCCAGTGTTCCAAGTGAGCTTTAACCACCCATGGAAAACTTAGAATCATAGAGTCCTTTGTGGGTTTGGCTCGGAGTCAGACGCGTTTTGAGGCTTCAAACACTGACTGTTTGCATCCATTAACTATGCTTGTGAAAAAAAGAGAGAAAATAAATGGGACATGGAAACTGCTTCTCAGAGAGCCCAGCATCTCCCTCCCTAGCAGGGCCTGAAAAGCAGCCAAAGGGGAGGTGGTGGCCTTCGGTGGAGTGCTGAGCTTATCTTGGGGATCTCAGGCAAATGAACAGAGTATAGGTTCTAGGAGTAGAAGATGGGAACTCCTCTCTTTTGTTGGAGGAAGCCTTAGTTCTTTGTCCTTGTTTGCATAAGCTCTGAGAAGACTGCGGCCCTGTCAACAGTCTGGTTTCCCCGTGCTTTTTAGAAAGCACGAAGAACCTGCTGAGCCACCACACCGGGATCTCGTTCTGTGTCTTCTAGGTGCACGCAGACACCTGCCTCTGGGTCCTCTCAGATGGAGAGGGCATGGGTTTTGATCACTCCTGTTGCTTCTCCCGGCTTTCTGATCCTAGACACTTACTCACCTTCCAACCATGTGGGGCAACTGGAAGATGAGTCTGAATCAGGCCTGAGTCATCCAGGCAGCTTCCTGCCCAGGGTTGAGTGGGGATGGCTTCATGGGAGAAATCTCTCTTCCAAGGGACAAACATGTTCTCAAAGCTTTCCAGTGGTGATGGTAAGTCAGTGGAACCCCTATAGGGAGGTCTGTCTCCTGGACCTGTTTCATGTGTTTGCTTTCTTCCTGGTGGTCCCCATGGAGTGACCGCCATCAGAAAGCAACCCCAGTCTACTCCTCACAGATAGGGTTGCAGCCAGCCTCTCTCACTAGCTAGCTTGTCACCAGGTAATAGCATTCACCTGCCTCAGATACTCTGTCTTCATGTGGGTACAGGCCAATCCAAAGTCATCATGTGGATCACTCTGATCCACAGACAGAACCTTTTTGATTTAGTGACGTGTCTGCCTGTATTTCCTTCCATGACCAGAGGATGTGATACGTGAGGCTGGGTTTTAGAGTTCCTAACAGTTCTGTGCCTGTTCTCCCTGCCCTCTTCCTGAAATGGAAATGGACATGGGGTTCCAGTACCCTACTCCCAGGCCTTTGAGATTCCAAGGAGGTGTTTCATTCATAGCCTTCTGGGATCACCTGGAGAGCTGCTTCCCTGAGGACTTGCCCTCTCACCCGGTTCACGAGCACCCTGAGACTGAGACGTGCAGCTAGGAGCTCATTCCCTCTAGCTTCCCCAGCTGTGTGGCCCAAGGGCCCAGAGAGTGGATGGCTGGTAACAGAATTACAGGTCCGTTGTAATAAACAAGAGAACTCAATAACCTTTCACTTGCCTTTGTCGTGGCTTGGTTCTGCTTGGGGAATTAGACTATCTTCTGATTCCTTTTCCTTTGACAAACTAGCCTGTTATCTACAGTAGCATTTTTTTTTTCAACCAGAAGAGAAACTTCCCCTTTTTTAGAACATTAAGTCTTAATCTCTTCTCCGATGGGAATGCAGTATATATGCTTCTTCTTCTTGGATTTCTCACGCCTTTACTCTTAAATAAGAGCTACTGTTTACTAATGACCTACTCTGTGCTAAACACAGCACTGTTTTGTGCTAACTGGTTTATATGCAAGACTACTAAAGATTCCAGACCTCCACAATAACTCCTTAAACTAGATGTTAGTTAGATCTTGTTGTAAAGAAGTCAACTGAAGGTTAGGAAGCCTCGGGATGTACCTGAGGTCAGAGATCTCATCACAGGGAGGGCGCTCAGGTACAGGACTGAATTTGGGGCGGGGCTCTAGACTTCCATAGTAGAATTTATACTTTCCAGAATGTTTCATCCAGTGTGATACAAAACCATCAATTCAAAATGATTCAAGAATTCATTGTAAAAAGGTTGTTGCAAGTTATCTTTCAGTAACTGGTCTGTTCATGCATCCAAGTTGTCTCCTAAATTTTATTTTTAGATAGCTTATTCTTTGAGTTGTTAATATGTGTGGATGATATTAAGCCTAGCAATTTATCTAAACTTTCTGTTTCTAGGCAACCCTCCTTGGACACTGTATATTTCTAAGTGATTAGTTTCTTATTTTTTTTTCAATGAACAAACACTACTTTCAGTTTTAAAACATTTAAAAATTTTTAATAAATAACACATTTGGAGTCCTCGAATGTCACAGGAAACAAATAAAAGTATATGCAATAAAAAATAGTTTCCTTTCCTTCCGGCCTCCCAAGCCCACAAGCTTTCTAGGCCCAGTCACAAACAAGAATGTACTGCTGCTCCTCTTCTTGATCACAGAAGCAAAGGATTGATTACAATCTAGGAAATGTTCTCCACTCTTATTTTTCTTGGTTGCTGTATTTTGGAGAGCATGTTAAATCAGTATACTTACCACTTTTTTTTTGTTTGTTTTTTTGTTTGGCTTTTTCGAGACAGGGTTTCTCTGTGTAGCCCTGGCTGTCCTGGAACTCACTCTGTAGACCAGGCTGGCCTCGAACTCAGAAATCTGCCTGCCTCTGCCCACTAAGTGCTGGGATTAAAGGCGTGTGCTACCACTGCCTGGTTTACTTACCACATTTTTAAGTTACACTCATAAATACTTGGAAAGTGTGCCATGCTGTGTTTAACTGTTGGTGGACACTTGATCTAGTCCAGTATTTTGCTATTACAAACAGTTCTGCAGTGATTACTCTTGAGTGCACTATCATTTTACAGAGGAACAAGTACACACAAGATAGGCTCCTATAAGGGGAAAACCTAGGAATAGCCAATGGTTTGTGTATTTTAAATTTAAAGATATTTTTCATCATGAGATTTTTCAAACATTGCCAAGGGAGAGGAGAGGTAGGATGAAATTTCAACATGCACTATGAAGCTTCAGTCACTATCAAGTCCGTACATGAGACTGTTTTATGTATACATTTTGGCTCCATCTACTTCCTCTGCCTTGATTTATCTTGAATCAACTCTAACATGTTACTCTATTGGTCAATACTTTGGGAAAGTTTCTTTAAAGTAAGGGCATTTTAAAAAGGAAAAAATCATGTATATGTAATTTCATACAAAATAAACTAACTTATTAATATCATCAAATATCCTGTCAATGCCAAATTTTCCCAGATTGGTTCATAAAATTTTCTTCTTCTAATTGTTTGTTCTGTGATCAAGATCCAAACACACATTATGGCTCATTGTTTGTTGTTTGTTTTTGGTCCTTTGACTTCTCCCTCTATCTCCCTTCCTTGGCATTTTTGTAGACATGGGTAAGTCTGTTTTGAAAGACTGGATTTTCCTGACCACATGGTCATTGAAGTTATTTTATATCTCTCTAATGTCAAAAAGAAAAAACAAAAATAAAACAGAACTTTTAATTAAGAAAGCAACATAGTGGGTTGGAGAGATGGCTCAGAGGTTAAGATCACTGCCTGCTCTTCCGGGAGGTCCTGAGTTCAATTCCCAGCAACCACATGGTGTCTCACAACCATCTGTCATGGGATCCAATACCTTCTTCTGGTGTGTCTGAAGACAGCTACAGTGTACTCATATAAAATAAATAAATAAAACTTTTAAAAAAACAAAAAGAAAGCAACATAACAGCCAATATAGCACAGCTGTAGTAGTTTGTAGAAGAAAATCTATACAACTAGTTACGTCAATAAGAATAAAAGCAAATGCATAACTCACAGAATTTAAACACTTTAAAACAAAACAGGAAAGGGTAAATGCAGAATGGGCATTTTATCACTCTTTGAACCTGAGTTTTAAAGTTTAAGACTCAACCATCTGAGACCTAGACCATTTTGCAATGTATAGCTTTTACATATAGAAAGCAAACTTGACTATCCTCAGAGCCGTTAGCCTGTCTACATACCCTTTGCGTTGAATCTAAGAGAGAGTATACCTTGATCATCAGTGAGAATTTAGTTAGGGTATCTCTCGATTGGAAGATAGGGACAGGAGTGGGATGGATTTCCTGTGTCCAACCCCAGCTTGCTCACTCTCCTCTGAGGAAAGTTTTAACTCCAGGGAGTCGCCCGAGTGAATGACAGGAGTTAAGAATTTCTCATCCTTTAAGATACACTCATGGCCTTGCTATCTCATAGACATGGGTGCAAATCTCAGCTGGAGTCCTCGTCATTTAATTGAGATAACTAACTTTACCAAAAGGGGCAGGCATAGCAAATGCAGACTATGTGACAGTTATTCTAACACCCTTGCCTCTCAAGTTCTGAGGTTCCACCATGGAGACCCTCTGGTGACACCAATCAGGAAGTATCAACCGGAAGAAAGCCACCACATAGTTCTTCCTGCCTTTACTGGAAAAATGTGTTGCCCTCAGCTCCCCTGGAATGACAGAAACAACTTCTGCCATCGTGATGGTTCTTCACTGTCGATTTGACTGAGCTTAGAACCACCTAGGAGACACACCTCTAGAAGAATCTTTGTGGTGGTTCCAGAGAGGTTTAACTGAGGAGGAAAGACTAGCCCCCAAGGTGGACAGCACTTCTCAAGAGCTGGGTTTCTCTCTACTTCCTGGCTGAGAAGGAAACAGGACCAGCCACTTCCCATCCTTTCAGTGGCCATACCATCGCAGAGATGACCAACTAGATCCCTTCATAGTCCCTGCACCTAAACGAATCCCTTGATTAAGTGGCTTCTGTCACCTCACAACACTGACAAGTCACTAACCCAGGCCTTCATTGCCTCTCCACATCCCCATCTTCTACTCTGTCTGCATATAGACCCCATTTGCTCAAGAGCAGATGCTGCCTGTCCTGGGCATGAGGATACCGTATGCCTCCCAACACTGTTCAACAGTGTCTCGTGCCCGTACTAAAGGCCAGCTCTACAGAGGATCTTGGCTTAGTGTGTGAAGGACACACTCTTTCTTTCTGCCAGGAGGAAGCCACCACGGAATGTCTAACAGCCTTGAGTGTTGCGCATAGGACCTTCTCTCAGTGAGCTCCCTGGTGGAACAGATTCATTAATGAATCTCTAGGTCTTTCCATGATGGAGAAGTGTCTGCAAGGTGAGACCCAGAAGACTACTTTGTGAATGTGTGCAACACACACACACACACACATATACACACACACACACACACACACACACACACAGTTCCTTCCCCAAAATCTGCAAATGACCCATCCATGCTTGCACCAGGCTGCACTCAAGCAGGGGACCCCCCCCCGCCCCCCCGCAACCTGGAGGTGTCCTGGTGACAGTAGCCCCATGTCATTCCTCCCTTGGGGTGGCAGCGGCCAAAGCTCTCTGCACTGCATAGCAATCAGCCCTGGAGCTAAGGCCAGGGAGCAGCCAGGGTTGACCCGTGTGCGCCAAACACCAGGAAGCAAGGAAGAAGGCTAAGTCAAACAAAAGGTCTGTGGTAGCGTCAGCAGGGGAACAGACGACGACCGGCTGCCGAGGGGCGCTCGCCACCGCGCTTGGCTCTCCCGGCCAGCGCGCCCAGCCCGCCGCCCCGGCGCGTGTGTCCTTATATGGTCAAATGACTCGGCGGGGGTTCTCGAGGGCGGGCGCAGCGCCGGCTGCACTCCGCCCGCGGAGCCGCTGCAGCCACCGGTCCACAGTCCGCTGGCTTCCCCTAGACCCCGGCCCCACCGTGCGTGAGTACTCCTGCCGCCGCCCAGGCCACAGCCCTGCTTGGGACACAAGGATCGCCACCAGACAGCTGCCCCAAGACGCGTGGAGAGACACCAGTGGCCAGCGCACCCCGACCGCGGGGCGCAGACCCAGGAGATCGGAGCGGAGCTGTGCAGACGGCATCAGGGTAGGGACCCAAACGGAGAGGACAGATTCTGGCGATAGGAGAGCCCTGTTTGTAGAGGACACCCGGGATGGGGACCCAAAACGGAGAGGACAGATCCGGGAGAGAGGAGAACGTAGCTGGGCAGTGGATACCCAGGATGAGGACTTAAATGAAGGGAAGGGAAGGGGAGGTGAAGGGGAGACGGTGAATCGGAAATGTGGAGGGGAGCTTGAGGTAGGGGTGGGGGGGAAGGCTTGAAGAAAGACTTCAGGACCGGCTAGTTGATCTACGGGGAGACCCCCCCCCCCCCGCCACCTCCGCCCTCCGGAAGAGCAGATGCGGGGCAGAGAGGACCAGAATCATGAATGTTGGAGGACCGAGTTTGGAAATGGTGGGGAAGGGAACCTTTGGTGTCTAGAGGGAGGGTTGCAGCCCTGTAGGGGTGGATCACTGCCAGGTGGTGGGAGACAATGAACTGCCCACGGGCCAGCCCCCCAGGGATGAAGCAGAACTGGTCGCTGAAGTCTATGGAAAGGAGGTGACAGGCTGGTGGTCAGCACGTGCATGGCCAAGCATTTCCTCTGAGAAGAAGTGGGAGTTTGCCTGTGACCGACCACACATCTTGACCAAACACCCAAATTAAAACCTGAGCCATAGGGTTAAAAAGAAAGAAAGAAAGAAAGAAAGAAAGAAAGAAAGAAAGAAAGAAAGAAAGAAAGAAAGAAAGAAAGAAAGAAAGAAAGAAAGAAAGAAAGAAAGAAAGAAAGAAAGAAAGAAAGAAAGAGAGAAAAGAAGGAAGGAAGGCAACACTTTTAAATGGTAAGAATTCTGATAGGTTTCAGACCTGTGGAAAGAAAGTCTTGAAGTGCTTTTTCTGATTTGAAGTTAAGCCCTATTTGCTCGGTAGTCTTCAGTTGTGTCTCTGGAACTCAACAAAGCAGGCATTTTATGAAATGGACAGCTGTCTTCGGCAAAGCCAACTTGTGGCATGCACTTTCTTACGCGTATTTTGGGAAATAATGAACTACAATTTGGACTTAATAATCTTCACAACATGGCTTTAAATGTGTCTCCTGTTGTGGCACTACTTTGCTTATGTGGACACTTTTTCAGTAATGTAAAGAAATCTAAAGAAAGGGTGTTTGTGGGTGTGGCTGTGTGTGTGGTGACTGTCTTTGTTGTTGTTGTTGTTGTTTAAGTTAAAGCTTCATTCTATAGCCAGAAGAACCTAGAATTGACTGCGCCACCCTAGCTAGCCTCAAACTGGTGCCTGTCCTGCCTCAGCCTTCAAAGTGTTGCAATTGCAGGAGTAACCTACCACATCCTACACCTATGGTGATCTAGAACCTCCCCCCCTTAACGCCCTACCACCATAAAAACCAATTTACATTAAGTTTCGGAATTCCCAACCCTACTAAGGTTTAATAAAAACAAGATTTGAATCATTTTCCCCATTCCTTATTTTCAGACTCAGTTCTCTCCTAGCTTTGAACAGAATGCTATTAGCACTGGAGGCCCCTGCTGTGGTTTCTTTGTGTGCTGCCTCCTTGCAGCCTTAGCTTCACAGGCACAACATGGACTGGTGTAGAATGCTTAGCTGGCAGATGTACCTGGAGGACAGCCGAAACTATTGGTGCCTCAGTTTCCTCCCAGAGAACCAGATAACACCGGCATAGTATAAACAGCCTGCGTAGATTTTAAAGCCTCTTGCTCACAGATAAAGAAACTGGAAAAAAAAAAGAAAGAGAGAGAGAGAGAGAGAGAGAGAGAGAGAGAGAGAGAGAGA
>JADRCD010162697.1:0-14571 GCA_019843815.1 Montemys delectorum
CATCATTGTTAGGCGGCACCCTAGCTGCTGTAATTGGGCCGAATTGAGACATGGCACTATTTCATAATCTAGGAACCCAATCATCCACGGCAGTGTAGGAACCTGGGACTCCAAAAGCCAAGCAATAGCACCCACATGGCAGGCGGTGGCAGGGGGTGAACCTGCTGTGTGCTTCAGTGCTGGTCCAGGCAAGAGCCCAGGCCCACAGAGGCAGGTGTCACAGCAGTGGAGGCGAGACTAGATGGGGTCAAAGATGTTGCCCTGGGCTGGGGTCTCCAGCTGCCTGGGAAGGGGGCAGTAGACCTGAGGTATTATAGCACACACCTGTAATCTCAGCATTCAGGAATGCAGGCTAAAGCATCCCGAGTTGGCAGCCAGCCTGGGCTACACAGCAAGACCCTGTCTCTTGAATCGGATGATTTCCAAAGGTCCTTGTGGAGTCCCAGGACTGCCCTTGTCTTCACAGTCCAACCAAAATGATGCCAGAGCTCCAGCCATCACATCTGTGTTCCTGGGATGTTCCACACATCGCACTTCCTATCCCGCATCCATCCGCTGCCTGCTCCGACTCCCTCCTTTTCTCGGCCACCTTTTCCTTCCATGGGGCTACATGGCCAGAGTTCCCACGGGAATCTGAGCGACAGCAGGAGTACCCGCGGGTGCTATGTGCCTGAATCAACTCATTTCTTTGTTTGCTTAATCTCACAAAGACGGATCCTTCCCACGTGACCAGGAACCTCGCTGGCCTCTGGCTGCCCAGTATCCATGGGTCCCTGGGAGCATGGCTGTGTTTAAGGCGGGTCAGGAAGCCTCACCATCTCCATTACTACTCACAGCCCATGCTCTGTGCTCTGACAGTGACACCCGACAGGTTGTCCCCAAGGATGATGTCCAGGGGGGATTTGATACTTCTTTGAATTGGGCTGCTCAGTTATGGTTTCTATTAATAAGCTAAAACACCACGTCCAAAAGCAAGTGGGGGAGGAAGGGGCTTATGCCACTTTGTGTCTCCAGGTGACTGTCCACCACGAGAGAAGGCTGGAGCTCAAGGCAGGGACTGAAGCAGGCACTATGGAGGAATGTTGCTCACTAGCGTTTCCTCATAGTTTGTCCGGTAGGATTAATTACTCAACCCAAGACCACCAACCAAAGGGTGGCACCACACGCAGTGGGCTTGGCACTCCCACACTAATTATTAATTGAAAAAAAATTATAGACTTGCCTACAAGTCAATGTGATGGAGGTAGTCTCTCAATTGAGAGCCCCTCTTCCCACATGACTCTAGCTTGTGTTAAGTTGACATAAAACTAACCAAGCCAAGAGGGCTTTTGACAATCCATCCAGGGGAAGGTCAAAGGGCACTTGCATAACTATGACCAGCCATCCGTTAGGTCTTCCCTGACACTCCCCTTCCCTGTCATGTAGCAGGTTGGCCCCAGTGCTGGGATTACAAGCCTGTGTCAGCAGAGCCTCCTTAGACTTTCCTCAGAGGAGAGCAGCCCACTCTGCTTTCTCAGGGCATTGTCCTCTACAGCTCTCATTGATGGTTCCCAGAAATCCAAGTTCTGGTTCTTTCTTCCTTTCTTTTTAAAATTTTCGTTGTTGCTGTTGTTGTTTTGTTTGTTTGTTGTTTTGTTTTTGTTTTTTTGAGACAGGGTTTCTCTGCTTATCCTTAGCTGTCCTGGACCTCACTCTGTTAAACCAGGCTGGCGTTGAACTTAAGAGATCTGCCTTCGGTATTAGTTCTTGGTTGTCTTCAACTATATAGAGATTTCTAGGTCAGCCTGACTGGGTTCCATGAGTCCCTGTCTCCAAAAAAAAAAAAAAGAAAGAGATCTGCCTTCTTCTGCCTCCTGAGTGCTCGGAGTATGCACTGCCATCATCTGGTTCTTTGTTTTAAAGACAGGGTTTCTCTGTGTAGCCCTGGCTGTCCCCAAACTGACTCTGTAGACCAGGCTGGCCTCGAACTCAGAAATCCGCCTGCCTCTGCCTCCCAGGTGCTGGGAACTTTTTTTTTTTTTAAAGCAGGGTTTCTTGTAGCCAAAGCTGGCCTCAAAGATGTTGTACAACAGAAGATGCCTCTGCACTTCAGCTGTGTGACACTGTTCCTGGAGAGATGCGAACCCCAAATAGGGAACTGATGATGGACCAAAGCCCGACCTTGCAAATCAATGAGTTTTACCGTGGTGCTATACAAGTATGGGTGAGGGGTTACCTACAGGGAAAGACAACTGCGTCACCAAAGCCTGCTCCAGCATGGTGACAACTCACAAGCTGGCAACCTAGAGCAATCACACAGCCTGGAGGAGCTCAACAAAGGAGAACGCCTGCTCTGGGGACTCCCGGTTACTCGCTTGGCTGGCATCTCAGTCACTGCTCAATTGCTGCAAAGAGATAGATACCTCTTAGGAAAGAAAGGCAACTTCAATGAAAAAAAGCATTTAATTGGGGCTGGCTTACAATTTCAGAAGCTTAGTCCATTAGCATCGTAGTGGGAAGCTTGGCACCACTGGAGAAGTAGCAGACAGCTACATTGTGATCCACAAGCAGCGAGAAATACTGGGCCTGGCTTTTGAAAATTCAAAGCCTAGTCTCTTCCCCGCCACCCCCCATTTCAGAGCCTTACTGTGCAGAGTGGCTTATCTAAGAGTAACTCTCAAGTAAGCAGTCTTTTTTTTTTTTTTTTAGATTTATTTATCTTATTTTATCCATATGAGTACACTGTAGTTGTATTGAGACACAGCAGAAGAGGGCATCAATCACATTGCAGATAGTTGTGAGCCACCATGTGGTTGCTGGGAATTGAACTCAGGACCTTTGGAAGAACAGTCAGTGCGCTTAACCGCTGTCTTGGGAACCATCTCTCCAGCCCTCAAGTACTCCCCCTATAAGGAGGAAAGAGCCTAAAGAACCTGGTCAGTTTCAGGGACTTCCTGAAGCTGACGTGTTTACTTGCTTCCCAGCAGCATGCACTGTTAAACTCTTTAGGACATCCTATTGTTTCACTTCCTTGTAAACATCCTGCCCAGTTTTCACTCCCCTTTTATATCCTATATCTTAAGGAGTTCGCCCCAGAGGGGAAAGTTTTAATCATGGGGGAAACTACTCCACAACTTCTGATTCTCTTTTCTCTATTTCCTAAATATTGGTGTTACAGGTGTGGGTCAGCATGCCAGGTGCTGGGGATAGAAATCAGGGCTTCCTGTATGCTAGGCAAGCTCTTTACCATCTGAACCTTGAATCTTCTTCCAGATTCCTCTTTCTTTGTGTTCCACATAAGCATCACCCTCTGCTCCCTAGGTGGTCCCCACTTTATCTCCATATCCCTTCCTGGTCATAACTGTCCCTCCCCACCTCTGCTACTCCACACCACACCAACTTTTGGTTCCTTCGGCACTACGCTCCAGTCTGAGCGGGATAAAACTCCCAGTTTTGTATCACCTGGTATTCCAAGAGCAGCAGGTACAGTTCATGTAGTCTGAAGCGATTGACTCTCAATTCCAGGAGGTCCAGACAGTTCTGAAAAAGACTCTGAACCACTGGCTCCATATAGACAGGCTGGGGAATTAACAGTTACTTCAACATTCTATCCAGCCCAGTGGTCTAGACTTTCCCCAGCCACCCCTTATCCCCAAAATGTCCTCTTGTAAGACTCTGGGAAGCTTTAGCTTACCGGGGATCCCCTGAGTGAACCACGTGGAGCCGGGAATTAATGCAAAAAGCAAGAGGGACCTATTGTTCCAGTGCACTAGGGTCATCCCAGACCCAAAGGAAAGGTGGCGACCCTGCACAGTTCGTTCAGTGAGCTTTTATACAGTTTTCAGGGCAGCAGCCATTAGGCACAGTGTGATTGGCAGAACAGTGTGTCTTTTTAAACTGATCGGTCTTTAGGGAATGAGGTGGCAAGGACTTCCCTTGTCTGAAGGTGAGCAATGATCAGTCCAGTGGAATATGTCCCCACCCGTAGGTCCGTTCCTCCTCCCCCTTGTGGTCTGATGAATGTTAATTAGCCTCTCCCTTCCAGAGGGACAAGTGTTCCATAACCTTCCCAATGCACCTGAGCTGACCTTTTCACTCTCTATGAGTTTTGGGATGCACCGCCAACCCCAGTTTTCTCAGATTTCCCTGAAGTCCCCTAGATTATTCAGTTGAGGGAAAGAAGTAACCACCCTAGACTGGCCTTGAGTCCAGTATGTCCCTGAGGACCACGCTGAACTCCTTGTCCCCGCCTCCACCATGCCTTGCTCACTGATGGCTTTTGAACACCATCTTTTCATGCTCCATTGTCTGAGTGCTCTTCTTGGGAAAGGTCTAATCTTTCAGGAAGTGCCTCTAAGAACCAGCGGCTTGTCATCTGTCTTTCTAGATTCATCTATGGGTCCTTGGTGTTTCTCTGAAAAATTACTGTTTTATGTGTATGGTCATTTTTGTTTGCATGCATACCTATCTGTGGAGCACTTGACTATAATAAATGTAGTACCACAGAGGCCAGAAGAGGGCGTCAGATCCCCTGGGCCTGGAGGTACAGATAGTTGTGAGCCACCACGTGGGTGCTGGGAATTGAACCAGAGTCCTTCGGAAGAATAGCCATTGTTCTTACTCACTAAGCCATCTCTCCCCACTTTTCTGTGTCTTTTGACTGATAGCACAGTTGGGTTGTGTGGCCTCTGTCTCGCTTCTATTTTTTCTATAGCTGTTCACATCTCTGGATCTGAATGAATGCCACAGACTTCCTGTCAAGAAAATATCTGGGCCAGAAGTACATCTCCCCATTCCCGCCTCCACCCCTACCCCTGAGTTCTGCCTCCTTCTCCACCCACTGTTGCCTATGCAAGGAGACCACAGGCCCAGATTCTCAACTCTGGGACAGAGGTCAAGCCTCAGCAGGTCCCATGACCTTCCGACTCGTGCCTTTCCACCAGTTACCACCTTGGCAGCTGTGGCTGATGTTCCGGTGTTCTGGTCTGCTCCTGTCCAGGTGGTAAGCCTGGAAAACCAGGAAGGATTGGGAGGTACAGGTGGAGAAGGAAAAGTCCAGACTGAGGTGTGAGGTGGGGTGGGGTTCTTACTGACTTCCAGGTCAGCCTTACCCTTTCTTCTTTTTACAAGCCTCTGGTCTGTTAAAACCAAGAAACTTGCCACCTCTAGACGAGCTCCACCCCTACTCAGTGTACAATCTTCCCTGCAGCTGCTGGAAGCTATTCTGACTTCTTCATGCCTGCACATCGGTTTTTGTCTGTTTGTTTGTTTTGTTTTATTTTTGTATTACTGGGACTTGAACTCCAGGCCTCCTCAGTACTTCAAAAGTGCTCAGCCACAGAGTCACACCACCAGCCTACATAGTATTAAGGGACTTTATTTTCTTATTTGGGGCATGGAGGTCAGAGGTGTGCCTGTGGAGGTCAGAGGTCAACTTTCCAGGGTCAGCTCTGTCTTAGCATATCTGTTGGTCAGTCTTGGGAGATCAAAACTAGGTTGTCTGGCTTGGATGCACGTGCCTTTACGTTCTGAGCCATCTCTGAGGCCCCAAAACACGTACACAGGGTCTTCTCAGCTCTCTTTCTCTACCGCGTGGGGCTCAGGGTCTAATTCAGGTTGGTAGTCTTGGCGTCGGGCATCTTTACCAGCTGAGTCATATCACCAGCCCAGAAATACATATATATTTCTGGGTTGTTTCCCAGCCCTGACTAAGAACAGAAGGCAGTGGGGTCTGGGGTCTATATTTATCTAATCCCATCTGCTAGGAAGGGTGAGGTGGGGAAATCAAGTTAGAGATCAGCCTGGACATGTTAGCAAGATTCCATGTCCACACCCATGACACGAGTCTCCAACAAGGCCACACCCACCAGACCGTCCCTAACAAGTTCTACCACATGGGGACCAAGTATTCAAATAGATGAGCCTATCGGGGGCCATTCTCATGCAAGCCACACGCAGGTTCAGGAGTCCGAGCAGCTGGACTCAAGGCTTGGTTACCATCTCTCTTAAGGCTTTTGCCAAGTGGCCTAGCCTAGCCTTGATCCATAAGATTGACTTATCCAGCATGGCGGCTGGAACCTCGGTGGCTTCATAACTGTGGACAGGTTAGCTCATATTCTCCGGCCTCAGCTTCTCCCTGGTAGAATGGGGGTGACAACCCACTTATATGGTAGGGTTGCTGTGAGGCCAGGGTGGGCATGGGTTTGTCTAGACATGCGTGTACATAGACATGCACATAGAACCATATGTATACCTGTGCGTGAACCCCAAGATGTGTATGACGCATTTGCCACAGTGGATGCAGCTGTTCTTTGGTATTCAAGAAGGCCTGGTTCCAAGATTCTCTGAAGACACCAAACTTCACAGGTGCTGGAGTCCCGTATATAAGATGGGCAGACTGTGGTGTCGTACATCTCCCAGATAGTTCAGGAAACTGAGGCAGGAGGTTGGTGTAAACCCAGGAGTTCAACGTCAACCTGGGCAAAATGGCATGAGACTCTCTTACAGATTGGCAGATGGGATATTCAGCAGGAGCCTGTCTACTCCTGGGACTGGTCAGTACCTCATGTCAGTATCGAGGTGGGGTAAGGTTGGCTCTTCTGGAAGGAGTTTCTTCCTTAGAGAAAACCAAAACTCTAGCATCCATGCCTGCACCAGGCATTCCATTGACAGTGAACTCTGGGCTAGCCCATCAGTGCTTTCCCACATATGAACAAGCAGAAGCAGCCCAGAGCCTGCACTTTTCGCTTTGTCCGTTATTCCCAGTTTGTTACCCAAATCTAAGTCACAGATAGGTAAAGGACAGCCTTGGTGCTGAGGTTTCAGGGTCACTGTTATATGTGAAACGCACCCCTAATGCCCCACCCTCACATCCTCTACCCCTCTGTCCACCCCCACACATCCTCTACCCACCCCCAGCCCCTCACTCCCCGACTCTGATTGTTAGCATCAGGACATCCAAAGCCTGTGGCAATGCATGGGCGGGTCAACAGACCTGTTGCCAGGGCAACAGCCACCATATTCCCAGAATCCACTGGGCTCACCTCCCACCTTTACCTGTGGCTGCTACAGCACAACCCATATATATACATGGGGAACATTCCTCCCCCTCCTCTCTTTCCGCGCTACTGTCCCCCTCTCTCCCTCTCAATTTAAACCTCTTACACCTGAAACTGTTTGGGCCTGGTGTGTGGTATGTTCTGACTCGACCCGTCGATCTAACACATCACTGATAATGCAGCTGCTGGTGCTATTTAATGAGATTGTGGAAGGGGCATATGCTTTGGTGTCTTCTTCCGGGCCCTCACCTTCCTCAGCAGGTTTCCATAACCACAGAGCCCTTCCCACCACGATGGATTGCAATCGCCCGAATCTGTGAGCCAGGGTAAGCCTGCCCTCCCCCTCTGTGTGCCTCTGATGGTTATTTGGTTGGTCACGGTGTTAAGTGAGGTCACTAACACGGAACCCAGATGCCGAAAGGGACACTGCGGTGAAGGCTCTCTATGCTGAATGAGGAGGCTGGTTTTAGGCCTTTGCTGCTGCATCACGGGAAGCAGCATCTCTCCTCTCCACTCGGTGACAGCTCTGGTAGAGCCACGCTCATTGGAGCATTAGAAATAGCTGAGGTGTGTCGTGAGAATTTTGGTTTCTTTTAAACCCCCAGTTGTAGTATGTGAATATGTTTTTGCTTTGACCCTTGGTGTGGGGGATGGAGCCGCTTCACAGCAGGTGACCATGATTTAAGCCCAGGAACTAGGAGGGCTATGATTTTTCCCCAGCAGCAGCAACAGCAGATGGGTTATGTTTGAAATTCTGGGAACTTTTGAGAGGGTGTAAATTCGAGAACCCCAAGAGGGGCCAAGGGCGCACCCTCAGAGGAGGCTGCTGCTGGCTCCTGCTGCTGTGGCTTGTCAGGTGGCCTGAGCAAAGATGAGAAGAGGAAGTTGGAGATGCTCTGATGATGACGGCTGGGCCTTCCCCAGGAACCTGATGCCCTAAGCAGGGGGAAGTCGTCTACAGAGGTCTGTGCCCCCTTCCCCTCTAACCTTCTGTCTAACCTACCTCCTGTCGGGGTTTAGAAGGGATAAGGATTGTATTAGTCAGGGTTCCCTGGGGTCACAGAACTTATGGAATGTCTCTCTATATTAAGGGAATTTGTTTGAATGACTTACAGTCAGTAGTCCAACTAAGCCAACAACGGACAGCTGTGAATAGAAGGTCCAAGGATCCAGTGGTTGCTTAGTCCCATGAGGCTAGGCGTTTCGGCTGGTCTTCTGTGTGAGCTGGAATCCCGAAGGAGCAGGTTCTAACAGACGTGCTGGCAAATGCAAGGAGGCGAAGAAGAACAAACACTTCCTTTTTCTGTTCTTTATGGAGGCCTCCAGCAGAATGTATAAAGGTGTGTACAATCACTCCTGGATTTGGAACTTGCTCTGTCCCAGACTGGCCTTGAAATTAGAGATCTGCTTACCTCTGTCTCCTAGAATTAATGGCATCGTCCTACCTTGCCTGGGCCTAAGCTTTTCATGGCCACTATGCCTCAAGATCTGGATCACAGGTGTGCCCTCCATTTCTGGGTTGTAGTTCATCCCAGATATAGTCAAGTTGACAACCAGGAGTAGCCATCGCAAGGGTGGGATAAAGGTTGGAAAGGTGGTAGATATAAGAGCCCAGTGAAGAAGAGCAAAAGGCACGCCGACAGTATTTCCCTACCATCGCCTGCTCATCACATACCCTCGGCCTTTCTTCTGCAAGGGAGGCCATTTTGAGTGCTGGAGACACGAGTGAGCAAGGCAGGCCTTGGGCAAGGGGACAGACAGACCGGGTGGCAATAAGAACTATCTAGGGTAGGCTGGGAAAGGGATGCTCAAGTGGCGGGGGATATTGAGGAGAGCGTCTAGGTCTTAACTAGCTAGACCAATCCTGCAGCAGGAACAGGCTTTCCCCCCCACCCCTCCACCCCCTGCACTGAGGAGCAAGAAGAGCCACTGAGGCTAAGCCAGGGGCCTGGACTGGCTGCCTACCCTCTAGAACTGGAGGAGAGTGCAGCAAATCGAAGTGGAAAGTGTGATCCCTTGAAGAGTTATCTATCTTCCATGTTCACTCCACGTCGTATCTTCTTTTCTGGTCTTGATTGAGTCTTGATGGGTTGCAGCAGCCAATCAGAGTCTACAGCTCCCTCTTACCAGCCAACCAGAGTCCACAGCTCCCTCTTACCATCCAATCAGAGTCCGCGGCTCCCTCGGATGGATCGCAGTCCACCCAGGGCTTCAGTGTTCAACTTGGGCATGCGTCAGCGACAGGTGCAGCAAGGTCAGACACAGACCAGTAACTCTGAGCTAGCTATGGCAGTTCAGGTCTGCCATCCAAGCACTCAGGCTGAGGCAGGAGGATCAGCCAGTATGAGCTACATCGTAAGACCCTTTCTGAAAGGGAGGGAGGGAGGGAAGAAAGGAGAAAGGAGAAAAAGAATGGAGGAAGGAAGCCCCGGCCAGTCCAATAGCTAGAGGCCTGTGCCCAGCCATATCTCCCACTGGCCTGTACGCTGAGCCTTCCACACAGTGACTCCATCTTCAATTTGACCACTCCTCTTGTGAAGCTACCGATGGGTTATGGTCAGGAAGCATCACCTGCTGAAACAGCAGGATTTCCAGGCACTTCACACACCAGCTGTGCCAGGTCCTTGTTTCTAACATCCTGAGAGTGGTACCCATCCCTCTTAATAAGACAGACATGGACGCATCATCCTTCTGATGTTTGGGCCTAGATCCCAAGAAGTACTGTTCACTCTTCTCTTATCTAACATTAATTTCATCAGCTTTATGAGCCACATCTGGTATCTGACTGCTAGGTGGCACATCTAAGGTCATTAGTTGTCATCACCAGCTCTTATCTGTGCTGCTTAGGGACTTCCTATGTGGTCCCTTTCTTTATGGTCCCCCTCTGGTCCTTTCCCCATACAGCTGCAGAACATCCCCTTTAAATGCAACTTGAGCTGGGCAGTGGTGGTGTACATCTTTAATCCCAGCACTTGGGAGGCAGGTGGGTTTCTGAGTTTGAGGCCAGCCTGGTCTACAGAGTGAGTTCCAGGACAGACAGGGCTATACAGAGGAACCCTGTCTCGAAAAACCAAAACAAACAAAAACAAAAACAAAAACAAAAACAAAAAACCAAATGCAACTAGAGACATTGTCCCCTGTGGAGGATACAATTCAATAGCTTTAAACGAAAATTTCTACTTAGGTGTGGTGGTGCACACCTGCACATAGGACCCTGAAACAAGAGAATTACTGTGAGTTCAAGAGTCTGGGCTACATAGCAAGTGCCAGGTCAGCTAGGGATACACTAGCAAGAGCCTGCCTCAACAATAACAATAACAGACAACAAAGTAAAAGGTGGGTAGGGCATGTGCCTATTTGACCCAATAGATTGACATCTGCCGATTATTTCATGGTGGACTTTCCCATGTGCTCAAATATGTCCATCACGGTATGTTTGGCTTGTTCTTTGGCAATTCTGTGACACTAAAAGATTGCGAACAGCCTATGAGCATCAGTAAAGCATCTACTTCCATGCAGTCTATGGCTTGGAAGGCTTGGAACATTATGGAGTCTCCTTTCAGTCTCTATCTCCCAGAATCCTCTCTTCCAGCCAGTGTCCCACCTCCTATTTCCTGCCTCAGCTCATTGGCCATCGGCTTTTTTTATTGACAGGGGATGCTTTATAGAAGATTCTTTCTACAGTGGGTCATTGTGGGTGGACTTTGAGGTCTCAGATGCTCAAGCCACACCCACTGTATCAGCTCTCTTCCTGCTGCCTGTGGATCCAGATGTAGAACTCTCAGCTCCCTCTCTAGCATCATGTCTGCCTGTGTGCTGTCATGCTTCCCACCATGATGACAATAGACCAAACCTCTTAACTGAAAGCTAGCCCTGCCAATTACATGTTTTTCTTTATAAGAGTTACTGTGGTCAGGGTATCCCTTCTCAGCAATAGAAACCCTAAGTAAGACAGTCCCTTATGTTACGGAAGACGTGGTACCTGGGGGTTCAGTCTATGGCTGCAGGAGATTGTGGCTTGCTTATATCACAGCAGGAAGCTGTGAAGGGCCTGGAAGAGAGGCTGAGTTTTCATTCTTAGAGGCCAATCCTAGTGGCTTGTCTTTACAAACCATGATCCCCATCCTGAATGTTCCACAACCCCCAACACAGCACTCCTCATTGAGGACCAAGTACTCAAACATAGGAGCCCAGGTGGGATAGTTCACATTCAAATGATCTTAAAGGATGTGAGTTAGGAGCTAGAAGCTGTCTGGAGACAATCACAGCATAGGGACAGAAAGCCCCGAGTGAGCCATGGTCTGTCCAAAACAGCCAGAGAGGCCAGAGAGGCCATGAGGAGCCTGAGTTAGGGCCGAGATATGAGAATGAGGTCCAGGCAGTTGGAAGGGCCCAGATCCCGTGGACCCCTAAGCCATGTTGAGATGCAGAATGGTGTCCAGGGAATGAGGGGAAGCAGAGGTGGGATTCAGTTTGGTGAGTGGAAGAGGACTGTGGGAATGGATACCTAAGGGACACTGAGTGTCTACCCACAAGGAACACTCACTCGCCTTTTCCTGTAGATGCTCTCTTACTATGAAGGAAGCTTTGAGCTGGAGACATAGTTCTGATATGGCACACTTGTCTATTATGAACAGGCTCTGAATGCATTCCCCAAACACAGCAGAAACATAGGACAACAGATAATGATCCCAAGGGTAGGGCTGGAGAGACGGCTCAGCCATAAAGAGCATAGGCTGCTCTTCTAGGGGACAGGAGTTCAGTTCCCAGCACCCACCAGATAGCTCACAACCACCTGTAACTCCAGTACCAGGGGATCTGATGTCCTTTTCTGGCCTCCAAGGGCACCATCCATGCATCTGGTACACATATACACATGCAGGCACATATTCATAGACATAAAATTTTTAAAATCTTTTTTTTTTTAATTTCTGTAGAAGTGAGGTCTGGTTTTGTCTCCCAGCCCATGTTCCTCAAAATAAGATCAAAATATATTTGCAAATACCTTGGCCATATAGCTAGGCTCTTCTCTGACTAGATCATAACTACAAATATCCCATGTATTCTAATTTACATTTTGCCACGTGGCTGGTTACCTGTCTGTGCTCAGGTACTGTCTGTCTGTCTGTCTGTCTCCTCACATCTTCTTGGGCAAATCCACTGTGCTTCACACTATCCCAGAATCCTTTTGGCCTAATGGATGTTCCACCTCCTATCTCCTGCCTAAGCCATGGGCCATCGGATTTATTATTGACAGGTGCTACATCCATACAGACATAGATATTTTCTCTACAGGTTTGTTTGTTTGTTTTTGTTTTTTGAGACAAGGTTTACTTTGTAGCTCTGACTGTCCTGGAACTCACTCTGTAGATCAGGCTGCCTTGAAATGCAGAGATCTACCTCCCTCTCCCTCCCAAATGCTTGGATTAAAGGCATGTACCATTGTTGCCCAAAACATTTTTTGGTTTTTTTTAGGAAAAAATTTCTGAGGATACATTTTTGCATGTATAAGATATACCCCAACCCCAACCAGGGGCTGGAGAGATGAGATGGCTCAAAAATGAGGAACACAGACCTGAGTTCAGTTCCTAGAATCCATGTCCAACAACTTACAATTAATTTCCTGTTAGTCTAGTTCTAGGGGAACAAACACCCTCTTTTGGCCTCCAAGGACACTTATGTCCATGTACACATACATACACACACAAAAGTAGATTTCATTTTCAAAAGTTAATCTAAACACACCACCCACTGAAGTTAAAGACAAGCAAAAATACCCACGTTAATATCTTAGAGGTTCTATCGCTGTGATAAACACCATGACCAAAAACAACTTGGGGAAGAAGGGGTTAATTTGCCTTGCACTTCCATGTCACAGGTCATCTCTGAGGGAAGCTAGGGCAGGAACTCAAGGCAGGAACCTGGAGGCAGGAGCTGAAGGATGGAGGATATGGAGGAATGCTACTTACTGGCTTGCTCCCTATGGCTTGCTCAGTCAGCTTTCTGATAACACCCTGAGACATGGACCCAGGGTGGTGCATCTGCACTAGGCTGGGTCTCTCATGTCAGTTGTGACTCATTCATATGTCCTCACAGAGTTGCCAACAGGCCCACGAAGGCATTTTCTCAGGTGAGATTCCTCTTACATGCTGATAAAAGCCAACCTGTTGTAGAAAATATGTACTCTCAATCCAGGGTTTCTACTCTACCTTTGACCATTTAGTTTCTGGATAAAAGACACACACACGTTTTATATTTATAATAAGCCTTAAACAGCACTAGAACTGGGTTAATACCTACCCTCTACGCGATTAGATTCTACTTTCCTATCAATAAACCCGTTATTACTTATGTATTCCTATGTTTTATCTAGGCTGTTCTTAACTCCAATTGGCCAGCCCTCAGGGCCATGTTTTCTTGACTCCTAACCCACGGTGTCTTTTTCCTCTCCCCTCTTCTTCCTCTTGTGATTCAGGAACCCTAAACCACGCCTATGTCTCTTCTTCCCAGCTATTGGCTGTCGGCATCTTTATTCACCAATCAGAAATAACTTGAGGGCGTGGTCACATAGTGTCACTTGGGTCTATTTGCAGATGCTCTCATTTCTGAGACAAACAAGTCTTGGGCACTTGCACTTAGTATTACAATACATAGAAACAGAACAAACCTCAATACCAACCAGCACAGCAAATGCTATCAGTTCACGTAGGGTAAAAGCCTAGCACCTGGCGGCCCAACCAATTCGAAAGTGCCTCTCACCTTCAGTGGCCAGTCAAAGCGACAAGCAATAGCTCAAAGCAGGGAGAGGCTATTTGTTCCATGCGGCTACGCTGGGCAGAGGAATAGAGAGGTCCGTCCGGTGATGCCCAAGTCCATTTTCCTGGGGGTCCTGCATAAGATTTAAGTTTAAATAAAGGGACAAAGGTCTGCATAGCTAATTAGTCTTGGTTCAGAATGTGATCCTGTCCGTCACTGATCCATCACTGTCCGGCTCCACCTCCGCTACAAAGTTCTCTGACAAGCTGCTAGTACTGTGTGGCATCCTTTCAGGGCAGCTTTCCCTCCAGCCAGCAGCAAATTTACCCAACTTTTTCCTAGCGTGAGACACCTACAAAAATTCTAATTCCTCTGGTGTTGGGGATATCCCCCACCCCTCATCCCCCCCTGACCCTACCCCCTACCTCTCCAGCCTCCATCCCCACCCCCATAGTCCCACCCCACCTCAGTCCCTCCAGCCCCCAATTCCATCTCCCCAAACCCCAGCCTTGAAATGATTAAACCTCTATTTCTCTGCCTAACCTATAACCTTAATGGCAAATGGTTCTGGACTGCCCGCTCCGGGAATGGCAATCAAGCCTTTGTTTTAGGTGTCCTTACGACTGTTAGCATGCAGGCTGGAGGCCATTCTGCTGGCCTGCCCGTGGGGGCCTAGCAATTGCTTACTGCCATCACCTGCCTCAGCTGCCACTTGTGGGCTGCATATAGAAGAAATCTCTAGTCCTCTCTCTCTCTCTCTCTCTCTCTCTCTCTCTCT
>JADRCD010162700.1:0-17169 GCA_019843815.1 Montemys delectorum
ACAGACAGACAGACAGACAGACAGACAGACAGAGGGGTAAAATTAATAAAGAAATAGTCATGAACTTGAGAGGGACTCAGGGACATGGAAAGAATTGGAAAGGTAGCAATGGTGTTAAGATAGTATTAAATTCTCAAAAAAGAAATTTAGACAGGTGGATTTCTGTGAGTTCAAGGTCAGTCTGAACAACGTGTAGCAACTCTAGGTCTGCTAGGGTTACATAGTGAAACCTTGTCTCAAAAGGTTGTCATCTGACCTCTACAGATACACACACACTCCCTCAATACACCATACAAGAGCACCACTACTAATAACAATTTTAAAACAAAAGCAAAAGGTGCAGTTGGCAATGCAGAAGAGGAAGTTACTGGGGTGGCTGCAGAGGGCAGGTGTCGAGGGTGTGAGAAGGGGAGGTGCCCCAGTGGGGTCTCATGCTGAGGATTTTCATTAACACAATAAGAAAATCTTAGTGCTGCTTCCCTGCACTTGCAGGCTCCCCCCCCCCCCCCCCATCTCTAACATTTTCACACTGTGAGAAGTTTGTGACTATGTCATTTCTAAGAGCAAGCAGGAAGAACTCTGGTGAGAATTGTCACATTCACTTCGGAATTCAATTACCTGGATGAGACCCAGCCGCCTTCAATTTCCTTTGGGAATGGGGGAGGCAGCAGGTGAGAACAGGTAGCCACAGATGCAGCAGCCAATGAGCACTCCGGGGCTCCTGCTCAAAGCAAGGAGCCCTGTTCCCTCCTAGTCTTTAATTCCAAGATGTGATGTTTCCTGACAGGACTCCTCTGCCAACTAGCAAAAAGGCCCAGCCCAGGGTGACTGGAGGCAATTTCCTAGAGTGTGATTACAGCATCCTTAGCTGAGGATGCACACTTGCCATCAGCCCCATTGTCACTGAGACCGTGAACCCCACTGAGGTCACACAAAACTCTGTCCAATGCGTTTTAACCAGGCCCAGGACTTCAATGTTCTTATCCACAGAATTCTGGCTCCTGCAGTTATCACGGTCAGCTCTTCTGCAGTCTGCAGGATGAGATAGCACATGGCTATCTACTGCACACAGAACAGCCTTTCAATCACATGTTCTCTACACAAACACCCACTGGGCTATCCTAGGTGCTGGAAAAACATGAACAAGAGAGGCCCCGCTGGGTGATGGTGGTGCACGCCTTTAATCCCAGCAATTGGGAGGCAGAGGCAGGCGGATTTCTGAGTTCGAGGCCAGCCTGGTCTACAGAGTGAGTTCCAGGACAGCCAGGGCTACACAGAGAAACCCTGTCTCGAAAAACCAAAAAAAAAAGAGGCCCTAAGTGGGGAGACAGACAGTGGATGTGACAATCAAGGACTGTAAACAGACACATGACAGTTTGGGCAGAGGTGAGCGTGAGGGAGAAAATGATGATCCCACACGGTCTCTGAGGATAGGAGTGCCTGCGTCCGTGGCTTCTCATCACCTGTCACCTGCGTCACGGGGACACCCACAGCTACATGTGTGAACAACATGAAAATACACAGCACGCCAGGTTCACGGGTGTGCAGCCACCAAGGACAGTGCAAAGCAGGGCATGGGGGAGGAGGAAGAAGGGTCAAAGAGACCCAGAATGCCCTCTTGTCCCACGCCACCAGCCATATCACCTGGAATGGCAAGGAGGAGGCAGAGAAGGGGAGGAAACTGCACTAGTCAGCGAGGGCTATGGGGGAAGAGCTGAGTGGTGGCTTACAAGAGGCTCCTTCTCCGGCCTCTGTGAGCAGAGGTCTGAGACAAGTGATGGGCTCTTTTCTTCCGTGGCTTCTCTCTGTGTCTTAGCAGGAACCAGTAGTCAGGGGCCGATGCAGAGACCACACAGAGGAGTGCTCCTTATGACTTGTTCAGCCTGCTTTCTTTTTTTCTTTTCTTTTATTGAGAAAGGTTCTTTCTACATAATCCTGGCTGTCCTAGAACGCACTATGTAGACCAGGCTGGCCTTAAACTCACAGAGATCTGCATGCCTCTGCCTCACAAGTTCTGGGATTAAAGGCATACACCACCAGGCTTGGTCCAGCTTACTTTCTTATAGAACCCAGGGCCATCAGCCTAGGGGTAGTCCCACCCACTGTGGGCAGGCCCCTCCCACATTGCTCACTAATTAAGAAACCATCCTAAAGCGGTGGTTCTCAACCTCCCTGATACCAGTACCCTTTTATACCGTTCCTCCTGTTGTGGTGACTCCCAACCCCCAACCACAAAATTACTTTCATGGCTACCTCATAGCTGTGATTTTTGCCATTGTTATTAATCACAATGAAAATATTCTTGGAGCTAGAAGTTTGCCAGAGGGGTCAAAAGTCCCAGGTTGAGAAGCACTGCCCTGTAGGCTTGCCTACAGTCCAATCTTATAGCGGCACCTCTTGTTCAGATGATTCTAGCCAGTGTCACGTTGACATAAAAAGTAGCCAGCACTGATGTCAATACATGAATGTGGGATTAGAGGATATGACCTGGCCCCAAAAAGCCGGTCTTGCGTCCCATTGTCTTGCGCTAGGTGTCCAGAAGGCAGGAAAGACAGAGTTCTCTGTATATCAACCACACAGTGATCTGGTTGGGGTGGCAGATGTGCCACGACCTGGTCTTCCAACACAGAAGAGACAGAGAAAGGCTAAGGTGACCCTTGAGCACAGCATGCAACTGAAGGTCATAACACACACTCGGAAGGACTAAAGGTCTCCCAGTGAGTACCGGCTGGCCCAGGAGGCCCTCCGCATCCCACAAGGGCACCCCACCCAGCCCACCGCTTTGAGATAAAACCCAGCCAAGCTGAAACCTGGGCTGCTACAGGGATCTTCTCGGTGCCCTGGCGGCTCATCCTTGATGAGTACCACACAGCCAAGTCCAAAGGTCCATGCCGTCCACTCGAAACACCTCCTCAGGCTGGGGACAGGACTCAGCAAGTAACACCCTTGCTCTGGGAAGTGTGGGAACCTGACTTCTATCCCCAGAATACAAAAGACCAGGTGTGTGTGTGTGTGTGTGTGTGTGTGTGTGTATGTGTGTGTATGTACACATATATCCATATCCCAGCATTCCTTTAGGAGCAAGAATCAAGGAGCAGTAAGAGAAGCCCCTAAGGCTTATGGGCCATCTAGCCTGAAAGGAGCAGAAGCAAGCAAAGAAACCCTGCCTCACACACAGGGGTAGGAGAACTGACACCTGAGGTTGTCCTCTGACCTCCACACATGCACCATGACACACACATGCCCACATTCACATGTACATACCCAGGCAAAAAAAAATATATAGTTTAAATAACTAAAGAATACTTCCTGCTCCTCCTCCTCCCATGTGGCACTCCTCAGGGTCCCTTCCCACGTGCTGATCTCACCAGACGTCTTTGCTGGCTCCCCCCTCATCCTGACCAGTCCTGGCTCCACCACTGACTGAAATCAGCCTTGGCCCTGACGCTTGGCCAGCACCACTTTATTTGATCTAGCTCTGCTTTAGGAAAGCCCAAGAGGCCACCACTCACATCAAGGTCACTTCTGGAGTCTCTGGTCTCCGGAACCAGGGGGGGTTATCATTGCATCATCTTATCAGAAACAGTGCTGCCCACACAACCTTGCAAAGACGTGCTGATGTCCTCTTCCCATTGTCCTTTTCTCTGTCCAACCCACTTGACATAAGAGGCTTGCAAGCCGCTTTTTTCAAGTACCGACTGGAGATATTCAAATGAGAGGGAATAATAACCACTTCACAATACAAAGACCGCAGAGCCTGGGCAAGCCTCAAGCCTCACTTTATAGGGCCTGGAGAAGCTACGGGGTAGGATTCACAGCCGCTTCAGCTTCAGGCCAGTGCTGTATCTGCCAGGCAAGCAGAAGATGGAACTAAAAAAGATGTGCCAAGAGGTCATCAACACCTGCTCTTAAAGATGGACCAGGGACACATGAATGTTGGCGATCAATCATGGCCAGTAGAGATGCAAAGCCAGAGCGTCTCTCATGATACTGAGATGCAGCATCAACTGGAGGGATTGCTCCAATGAAAAGGCGTTGCCGTGGTGAGTGGGGGGAGTCAGAGGTTGAGAGTGCTTGCTGCTTAGTCATGAGGACCAAGTTCAGATTCTAGCACCCATGTCGGGTGGCTCAAAAATATCTGAACTCAGCTCCAAGAGGAAAGCTTGGATGTGGCAGTGCCCACCTTAATCCCAGCACAGACGCGGGTGGCTGCGGAGGTGGAGACAGGAGGCTCCCTAGAGCTCACCGGCGAGTTAATCTTGACAAACTGGTGAACTTCAGGTTCAGTGAGAGACCATGTCTCAAGAAATAAGGTAGAGAGCTCTAACCCCAAAGCCCCCCATCCTACCCACTTTGCACCCAGAAGCCTAAGTGACCTTTGTAAACACAGGTCATGGTATGGCTTTGCTCAAACCCCCACTGGCTCTGTGACAAACATAGAAGGAAAGCCTTTGTCGACCAGGTCTGACCCTGTCTATCTTCCCAGCCCAGCCAAATTCTAGAACTCATCTCCCTCCTTGCTCCACAAACCTGCCTCAGCCTGTGCCCTGCTCATCTGGTCACAGAGCCTCTGTGGTTGTGTATGGAACTCTGCTGGGCTGTGAGCTTTCCAGAGGGGCTGTCATGGCCACCCAGCCACTCAGCACCCCAGTATCTCACCCCTCCCTCCTTTGTCAGCCATCACTTTGTCTAAGGATCTGACCTTCCCCATCACCATTGATAACCTGACACTGCACATTAGGCAATGTGAATTGGTGGGCTCTGCACCAGTCCTGGCAAAAAAAAAACAAAAACAAAAACAAAAACAAAAAAAAAACCATACTTGGTAACACTAAGGAAAGCGCTTCAGGACTGGAGTGATGACTCAGCGGTTAAGAGCACTGGCTGCTCTTTCAGGAGATCTGGGTTAAATTCCCTGCATCCACAAGGGCAGCTCACAACCAGCTATAAACTCCAGTTCTAGGTGATCTGATGCCCTCTTGTGGCCTCCACAGGCACTGCATGCAAGTAGTACTCAGACACCCGGGTAGGCATCACTACTTAAAATCAAAATAAATAAACTTTTAAAAAAGAAAAGTAGAAGAGTGGTCATATGACTTACATTGTCTATAAGAAAAGATGCCCAAGCCCTTCAAAGAGGTCAGAAAAGAACAGGGTAAAATGCGCTGGATGAAAAGATGCTGGATCCCTAGGCCTGCCTTTGGGCTGCTGTGAGAATCTGCTGTGGTAAAGAAAAAACAGGACCTGTACGAACAGGACCTGTGCCCAAGGCACCTGACAAACCGCTGAGAGAGAAAAGCCAGTGGAAGGCTGAGAGCCTCAATACCTCCCCCACCCACCGAGGCGGCCAGAGCTGGCAGCAGAGCCCACAAGACATGCTGACAACAGGCCTGGCCACCATCAGAGCCGGTCCTGAGGCTGTCATCCATGGTTTTTCTGTTTTGAGAGAGAGGCTTTTGGTATGTAGCCTAAGCTATCCTTACACTAGCAATCCTCCTGCCTCCACATCCCAGGTGCTAGGATGACAGCATGAATCACCACACCAGGGTGAGGCATCGTGAATCTATGACACTGCCACTTCTCACCCCTGACTCTGTTCTTCTCTGTTCCCCTGACCACTTTTCCCTCAGTTCCCCCAGAGGCTCAGATCCCAGGGCTTTGCAAGGCCACCCACTTTAGCCATATGGCACCCGTATGGCCTTTAACTACCCTCCAGACCCACAGCATCTGTCACTGTCTGATCAGACAGACTGCATGCTCCAGAAGGGCGGCGTAGATCGATGCCTGCGTCGTGACTCGATGACCTAGAACCCGGTGTTCAGCAAGACTCAGGAACATTTGATGGAGAGAAGCTGCCCACCTGACCATCTTTCTTTCCACTCATCTCTCTGGAGAACACACTCAATCATCCTCAGCCAGAACTTGGGGGACAGTAAAGCCTGGAAGCATGAGTCAGGACAGTGACACGTTCTGAGTCAGGACAATGACATGTTCTCTCACATGGGTTTGTTGGAGACCAACCCTCTCCCCCACCCATCCTAACAGTGTTTATAACTAGACGAAACACAGGTGGCCTGAGAGATGAGCTAAGGAACCTAACTCCTCTCTGAACACCATTTCTTTGGTCCATGATGGCATGAGCATCCAAGAGGACCTGCTGCAGCCCCAGGGCTGGGTGCTCACTAGCCAGCAGAAAAACCATGCAGACAGACAGCAATGAAACCAATGATGGGGCCACCAGAAGGTGTAAGCGAAGCTTTGGGTCTTTTTGCCCAAGAGTCCAGGGCAGGAGGGATGGTACTACATGGCAGGGTCCTGGCACTCACCCAGAAGTTTCTGTAGCACCTGGCCATCATACAGGTCCTCCTCCAGCTGCTTCACGATGATGCGCTCCTCCGCCAGCACATCGTTGATCCAGTCCAGAAGCACCTGGGGCAGGCGAGAAGTGTCGTCATAGAGTTGCTAGATAAAGCCAGGATCAGAGCAGGTTCAGGTGGGCAGCCGCCCAGACACACATGGGCTACCAGATACCTGCCTGGTGACCACGGAAGACAACAGTGGAGAGCTAGATCCATGCATGGAGCTAGAACTTCCTAACAGCTCCCAGCAGACCCTGGCAGGTCCAGGCAGGCTGGGAACCTGCAGAGACCCGGGGTAGAGGTTGACACCATCTACTAGCGGAAGAGCTCACAGGTCCACCTTCAAGCACTGGGCCCTTGAAGGTGTGATGTTTTTGTTCACTTTTTACCCTTGGGTTTTTCAAATGTTGATTTCTCTGTTTCAGTCTGGCCGTGGCATTGTAATGCTTACACCAAGAATTTCCTGTCTCAAGCTTGTATAAACGATTCTTATCGTTTATCCTCTGCTTTGTCAATAAATGCTGATCATCCAATGGCTAGGCAGAATTAAGACTAGGGTGAGTCATCCGCCAACTAGAAGAAGGAGAGAGGGAGAGAGGAAGAGTCAGATCAGCAAGGAAGATGGAGGATTTGAAGCCGTAAGGAAAGGGTCTGGTAAGAGATCATAGAAACACACCTGAAGCCCAAAGAGCCAGATCAATAATGATATGCAAGTATCATGGGATGGGGCTAGGAGGTAGCCAGATTAGCATAGAAGTTTAAATCACGCCATTTAACTGCTCAGCTATTGAGGTGGAGTTTTAAATAAATATTGGATCTTCTGTGTGATTATTGAGGAATAGCATAAGGTAAAGAAATAAAGCCGCCAGATTCATTAACCGCTACATTTATATTAAAGATATTCTATTTATAGGTGCTAAATGAGTAAGTGCTGGGAAGAGAGAGGAAAAGGCACCATGAGCCATTACTCCAACTTGTCCCCTCCTAGCCTGCCCTTCAGCAGCCCTGAGTCCAGAGCCCCAGGCTCATACAAGAAATCCCAGCATGGCTTCTGTTCACTGCACTCTATAGACTGTTTGGCCAAAGGAGAATCAACCTGCCGCACCCCTCAGATCCCAGAGCTGGTCACTCCAGTCCACGTTAGAATGCCTCCGGTCCCTGTAGAGTCCAGGCCTGCCCCCCACAGCTCTGCCCCTCCGTCTTCTCCTGTAGTCAATGAGATTACACAGTGTGCAACTCCTCCCTCATGCCTGGTTTCTCCCTTAGCTCGGTGTTTGAAACCCATCCCCATTATAACCCCTAACTTCCTCCATCTTCTGCCTGAACACTTTACCACCGCGTGATACAAATGTAGGTACATCTTATTTGTCTCCCCCACCGCTGGACCATTTCAGATCCTGTCACTTTCTGTCCATCACTCTGCTTCGAACGCTCACAATCAAGGTGTCCGTTTCCATTTCTCCAGACCCATCTCCCGAAGCCTTTTCTTAACAGGTTTTTTTGCACTCGGTGCATTGGGAGTCGAGAGGCGGAGGCGAGCCACCTGCACTGTTGAGTGTCTCTTGGATTGGGGGGGGGAGGGGCTTCCCAAGGACAGTACTCATTCACTGTCAACACCCAGAATAAAGCAGATGCCCCACCCCCCCCGCCCCCAGAGTGCAGCCATGACTCAAAGCAAAACGAATTAAGCTACCTAATCGGACCCCTTCGCCCCTGAGGTGGGGAGGTCTTAAAGCAGTGTCTCCTTACTCCTCGAAGCAGGGGTGACCTGAAAAACTTGTCACAAAGTCCTGACCCATTGTCCTGACTAGCTTCCAAGTGATCATGGAAGACTGGCCCAGACCGATGCTCACAGGGAATGCGGAGCCTGTGGCTCACCCGCATCTAGGGTGAAGGGCCACCCTTGAAAGCCCTCATGTTCAAGCACGAGGGGCAGGGAGACAGAGTCGGAGCCCTCTCCAGCTCTCTGGCTGATTGGGCTTCAGTCTGGCTTGTGCTCTCCAGACACTGGGCTGTCTCCTCTGGTCAATGAAAGCTGGGAGGTCGGGCCTGGCTGGAGGAAACAGGTTGCAGAGGACAGGTTACCCCGCCCCTTATGAATAAAGCCACCCCTGGGCAGGTGGCCCTGGGTGTGATAGGAACACAAGCTGAGCAAGCCAGTGAGCATCACCCCGCCACAGCATCTGCCTCCGCTCCTGCCCCCAGGTTCCTGCTTTGAGTTCCTGCCCTGACTTTCCTAGACAGTGACTGCAAGCTGTAAGTCTTTCCTCTCCAAAGGGGCTGTTGGTCACGGTGTCCGTCACAGCAACAGAGACCCTCAGACGACGGGGAAAGATGAGTCCTCTCTGGTGTCCCACCTCCAGCTGCGAACGTTGCTGAGCCTTCACTGCCAGGGTCTCCCCTGAGGATAAAACATGAATGAGTGCCCACCCCAGGGGCCACCCTGGGCAGTGAAGATGAAGAGAGATGCAATGCAGTCCCTGCCCACAAGGGCAGTTACTGGTCATGGGTGTTAGGCTGAGAAAGGGTGCAGGTGTGGAAGGTGCACACAGTGGACATCTATCGACAGACAAGCCTCCAGCCACCCCCCCCACACACACATGCTCACGAGGCTCTGGCCACTCTGCCCATCTCAGTAATCACTAGAACACGCCAAGCACCTGTGTGCCACAAGACCTTTGCTGTTGGGCAGTTGGCTAGGGTGTCTGCCTCGATGCTGCTGCCCAAGTCTGCCTAAATGCCACCTCCCTGCAGGGAAACACAGAAGGGGGCGAGGCTTGGAGGTGTGCTCTTGCCACCTAGTGACCCTGCATACTCACTCGGCATACTTTCTCCCAGGTACTCTGGGTAAGCTGGGGTAAGTGAGCTGTTTTGCTCTACGCCTGTCCCCAGTGGCTATGACAGGAGCAAACTCAAGGTCTCAAACAAAGCAAAGAAGAGCCTGGGGAAATTCACATCTAGAAAGGGCTTAGGTGTTTCTGGAGGACTTTGTTTCGGATCTTTCCTTCCTCAAACACCGTCCTGCTAGGAAATCTCAAGAGAATGCTACCTCTACAAGAATGGGAAACTTAGGGAAGAAAAAGGAAACGAACACCCACCCCATAGCTAAGTCTCTTACCTGTCCCAAGCCCAAAAGCAAGAACAGAAAGGCCAAAAGTTCAAAGAAAAAAAAAAGAAAATCTTTACAATGGGCCAGGCTCTCAGGTCTGTCTCACCACCCCCCCCCCAAGAGGTGGATCTGACTTGGGGGACACCACCCATCACCCCATCACCCTGCTCCTGGCCAGCCTTCTTCATCTTCCCTTTTACACAAGAGCTTTTAAAGATAGCATCAGCCATTATTTTTAGGGACGCGCTCATCAGCGAGCTCTGAGTCCTGCGGGCGAAGAAGGAGGACATATATTAATTACATCCTTACAAGGCTTGCTCTAACAGGAATAAAAAATTACTTTGCCCTTAGTTCCGTCTGAATTATAATCGGGTCTGCAGTCTGTCTTCCCTGGAGCCATGGCAGTTATGGTTTAATCACTTCCAAACAGAGTCCTGGCTGTGTTGTCCCCAAGGAAATAGAGATACCGCTTACTGAAGGGGATGGGAGTTGGTGGGCCCTGAGCAGGGCAGAGCACCTCCACACAACCCGACCCAGCCCGGCCCCAGAGGAGAGAAGACAGCCTCAGGACAAGGGTAAGCCTTGCCCAGTAACTGAACAGTGAGATGTGAAATCTGCTTTTGGAAGGAGACACATCCCAGCATGAAGTATCTAGATGGCCGGCGTGCTTAATTTCAGGGCTGTGTGGTTATGTTGCGTTTTTCTTTCCAACTCCAAAATACATCACCCTGAGAGCAATTCTCTGATCTCAGGGATCTGTAGTCAGAGCGTTGGGACACTCATGCCCAAAGTCAAGCACTCCAGATTACCAGCTCAGTCGCTGGTCATCAGAAAAAAAAAAGAATCTCCCTCCAGACCGCTTCCCTTCCAGAGATCAACAGTGCCAAGCCCTTGACCATGCATGTGTGGGTCCCCTTAGGATCAGCCTGCACTGGAAGCTAACAGGGCTCTCCAAATGCCCTCATTAGTGGTGACCCGGGTGTGACCAAGAGCGTGTGTTGCAGAGGGGATCTCACACTCAGGCAACTCTGAGGGTTTCAGAGCTCTGTGCCAGGCCCTGGGGACAAGGTCCAAATGGCACTCCACATCAGACACTGAGCACCGAGGCCTCTCCCTAGCAGAAAAGTGCAGGACACTTTTACCAGTATGGTTAATGCCATGAAGTATCTCAGCCATAAGTCACCTACGGGGAATCTGGTTAATTCCAGCAGACACTAGACTAAATGGCCATAGGAAGACACACCAGCAGAGGACATCAGGGTCTTTGAGGCAGAATACAGGTCCATTTCTAAAGTGATGCCCAGCTCCCCACCAGACCTGGTACCTCTCCATACCCATCATCAGATAATGAATGGCCGCGGGTTGAGGCACTGCACTTTCCTCTGAGTTGGGATTGGACCTTCGCCCCTTAACAGCCCAATAAGCAGGACAGATGCTCAAAATAGTTTTTAATAGTCAACCTCATTCCAGTGCCTGCCCAGCCAGGGCCAGGAACTTCAGACAAAAGGCAGAGGGCAGCTTGTAGCACCACAAAGAGGATAATGGTAAAGTAGTAGGGGACAGAGAAGGCCACCAAGACACCAGAGGGAAGTCAGGGAGGGCAGACACCAGGAGAGGGAGAAACGAGGCCAACCAGGCTTCCTCAGAACCTCAGCCCTGGTCCCAAAGACTGGGAGAGTCTGTGAAGGACAGACGGCCACAATGACCATGACCAGCAGGACAAGATTGTCGGTCAGATCGTCCTCGGACCTGCTCAGGCCAACATACCAGACAGGTTTAAGTTTTAAAATATCTCATGGGGGTGGGGACAGCAATGGAGCTGAGTCCTGGGTGACACCCCCGGCTGTAGGAAATGGCAAAAGACAAGATGTAAAATCTGCTTCTGAGCAGCACCCACCTCCCCCAAGTCTATACCCATGGGGACCCCACAGAGAACCTCTAGAAGCCAGATCACTGGTCTGCAGCACGGACAGATAATGTTCTGAAACACTGACACACACATGATGACCCTGGGGGCTAGAACCATCTGCATAGAGGAGCAATTCCCCAGCGCCCACTCTTTCTCCCCTTCTCCCACAATCCATTTCCTAGATCTTGATCCCAAGTATGTTGCCCTCCGCCAGATAACTGTGGCCTTAAGGTCAACAACTTCCTGTGGGGCCTGATGTCCTTTTTGTGAATTATCAGCCCTAAGGTACCATGGGCCCCCTGAAATTGCCTGTGGGTCTTTAGGAAACTGTCCCTTCTAACCTTATACCTAGAGGTATCACCCTATACCCACACTTGTCTCTCTAGAGCCCTCCCTGGCTGAGGACTCTGACACTTTGTACAACCCCCAACATAGTCCCCCCCAAGTCCCCATAGGGCTCCCCTGTCCATGGTATTTGCATTCCTACTTGAAAGTACTAGCTAGATCGAGGCCAGCCTGCTCTGAGATGAGATCTCAGGCTGGATTGAGAAGTTTGGTCTCTGTGTGGATAGCTGCAGCCAACGGGATGATTGCAGGAACGGGGCATCTCGGGAACTCAGCCACTGCTGCAGGTGTCGAGACGCTCTGCCTGGCCCGTGTGGATAGTCAGCTACAGCAGAGGAGCTTTGCTTCCTATGGCTGCTCTAGGGACTTCCACAACTCTGGTGGCTTACAACCATCCCATGGATTCTCTCTCTCTCATATGCTGGAGGCAAGAAGCCCAGAATTCCTATTACACAGCTGAGGTCAAATGTCAGGAGAAGAGAGCTGGCCCCTCTGGAGGCTCTAAAAGGACCCCGCCTGCTTCCCAGCCTCCCCCAGACTTTGGCTTTCTTTTGTCCTTCATCCAGCCCAGCAGCTGGAGCCTTGCTCCCCGCTCCTTCACATCTCCATTTGCAGAGAGCCTAGGCCCCTCTGCACAGGTGCCACAGTTATTCTGTCTTTTCTTGCTTGTTTGACATTTTTGGTCTTTTGTTTTGTTTTGTTCTGTTCCCCCCCCCCCCTTTTGGTTGTCTTTGTTTTTGTTTGAGACAAGATTTCTTCACGTAGCTCTGGCTGTCCTAGAACTTGCTCTATAAACCAGGCTGGCCTCAAACTCAGAGGTTTACCTGCCTCTGCCTCCAGGCTGCTGGGATTAATGACATGTGCCACCACTGCCCAATGGGATGGTTAATCTTAATTGTCAACTTGACACAATCGAGAACCAGGTGAGAGGAATGCTTATACTGGGTTGGCCTGTGAGCTCGTCTGTGAGAGTCTGCCTTAATTAGTTGATGTAAGAAGACTAAGCCCACTGTGGGCAACACTAACCCCTAGACCTACGGGGTCCCAGATAAGATAAAATAGAGAAAGCAGCTGAGCACATCAGGCAAGCGAGGAAGCACACCCACATTCATTCTCTCGGCTCTCACTGTGGACAGGACTAGCTGCTTCGAGCTCCTGCCACCTTGGCATGCCCAGTGTTGGATTGTAACCCAGAGCTGCCAACTAAATAAACTTCTTCTCTCCTACATAGTGAGACCTTGTCTCAAAAAAAAAAAAAAAAAGAAAGAAAGAAAGAGAAAAGAAGAAGAAAGAAAAGAACAAGAAAGAAAATGGCTGGGTGCACGCCTTTGATCCTAGAACTTGGGAGGGAGAGGCAGGCAGATTTCTGAGTTCAAGGACAGCCATGGCTACAGAGAGAAACTCTGTCTCAAAAAAAAAAAAAAAAAAAAAAAAAAAGGAAGGAAGGAAGGAAGAAAGAAAGAATGAATCACCATCTTTGGGTGGCTGTAACAGACATTTGCAGTTCATGTTTCTACAAAGGCCTAGCTGGCCAGCAGCCCTGACTCCCCTGAATCAGCCCTTATGAAAGCTCAGCCACAGGGGTGGCAGCAGGCTCTCTGCCACAGCAGAGATGGGACAGACAATAGAAAGCCATCTATTTCAGGACACTGTCTGTCACATGCAGCATTTCAAAGCACCTAGGTCGCTCAAGCCAATTCTGGGTCTCCAAGGCAGGACACCATCTGCCTGCCTCTGTCTCTGCTGGGTGGCCTTCAGGAGTCCCACGGTGGCTTAGATCTGAGCAATCAAAGCCTCAGGCTGCCCCTGGACATGATCAGCCATGTGCTGGAGAAGAGGACACAGATGTCCTTGGCAGCCACTGAGCCACAAACCCACCTGCCTGTTACTGTGACTTTTGAGAACAAAGCCTTTTGCTTTTCCACCTGGCTGATATTCACACTACCACATATGGTCCCCAAGAGCTTTATTTTCATTCTGTCACTGTGTGAAAACTTTCTGACCAAAGGCAGTTTAGGGGAGGAAAGAGTTTATTGACCTCCACTACCAGCTCAGGCCATCTGAGGGGACTCAGGCCAGAAACTCATGAAGGCGCTTGAAGCAGAAACCCTGGAAGAATACTACTTGCCGGATTACTCACAGGCTTGTGCTTAACTAGCATTCTAATATAATCTAGGAATGGTGCCTCCCACAGTGGGCTGTGTCTACCTACATCAATTAACAATCAAGACCATCTCCCACTGACATGTTACAGGTCAAGTCTGATCTTGGAAAATCCCTCAAATGAGACTCCCTTTTCAGGTAACTCCAGGGCTGGATCAAGTTGACGGTTACAGCTAACTAGGACACCAAGACCTCTTCAGATAAGGATAGAGTAGGGGGAGACAACAATTTGCTCCCCAAAACAACTTAAATCCATGCTCCACGAAGCTACAGACAACTATGCATGTCGGTAGAGCATATTGGCTCAAAACAGACCCAACACAGCTCTTGTGAGGACCATGTGACCCCGGGAGGCATGCCCTAGCACATGGAAATACCTAGAAGATTCAAGATCCATCCATTCTTTAGCCCATACTACCCCTCACAACCCCTTTCTAAGGCAGCCTCAATGGCCCTTTCAGAAGCCTGGAGGCTCAGGTCCTCCTTGTGTCCACAGGAATCTTGCGGCCCTCCCCCAGAAAAAGGCCTGGAACCAACAGCGATGTTCCAACCACATCAGACTATAACTCACCTTGACCAACTCCTTGAACTTGGGGTCTTCTCTAGAGGTGGGATCGATCATGGTACGCTCCTCATTCTCCTCTGCCAAAGAGGGAAAGGACCAGAGTGAATAGAGGTTGGAGGAAGATTAACAGGGATGCTAGGGAGTGGAGGACTCCCTGCTCACACACATGAGTCAGGAAGCTAGTCAGGAAGCTGGTGGAAAAGTAGAGACCATCACGTTCTCTGTGAGAACAGCTCACACGGCTTTGTCAGCCAGATACCAAGATGAGAGATAAATCGTATGGGGCAACAGGAGATGAAGCCAGACTCCATCTCCTCAGTCTTGGGCTCCAATTGCTCTAGCATCGAGTCTAAGCCATGACGGCACGGGTAGGGGGTGGCACCCACAGGGGCCTCAAAAGTGCCCTGCCAGAACCAGAGGGCTGAAGAGAGCTTTAAGCATCAATACCTCCTGGGCCACTGTTCATTAGTCCACAGGAGGCTGTGTGAGACCTTGGAACACACAAGGTGACAGGTGGTCAGGCAGTGCCGTATACAAAACAGCACCAAAGTACTAGAAATAGCCTAAGCACACAGAAAGATGACATTTTACCCACCTCCCCTGTGTGTTTCCCCTCCACGTCTGGCTCTAACAGACAGGAGTCCAGTGGAGTTCACAGGGAAAGCAGGACAGGAAGGTGGGGAGGGAATGAAGGCACAGGAGTCAGAACAGAAAAGACCAGTGTCCCACAGAAGCCAGGATGCCATGGGCCCGCTGACCACAGTAGGGAGCTGGGAAGTCAGGCTTCCCAGGTGAAGAATAGCCAGGAAGCACTCGCTGCAACAAGCAGCTGCAGAAGCCGTGACAGGGGGTGTGCCCTTCTGTGGGGAGAGACACCACAGACCAGCGGTCTTGGGTACCAAGCCATCTCGGGGCGACAGGTTGGGCCACACCTGCTTCTGCCCTAAGACCCTAAAACGGCCTTGTCATGGCAAATCGGGGGAAGACAGGGACCTCCTTCTGCACCAGGGTTTGGAAAACCTAAACCCTGCCTTCCATATTGACTTACTGCCAAAACACAAAGCCAGGAAAGAGTGGGTACCTTGGCTGACACTGTCATCAACCTGCAAGGAGCCAGGGGATCTGTCTTCAGCAATCACAGTTCCCACATGGCCAGCCGCAGGTCCGGCATGGATGGCTCTTTGTGGCAGGCAAGAAGATATATAGAGTGTGCCTCGTTTTTTAATTTCTTCATGCTTTGAGACCTCAGAGCCCTGTCCTGGCTGGTTTTGTGGGTCAACTTGACACAAGCTGGAGTTATCACAGAGAAAGAAGCCTCCCTTGAGGAAATGGCTCCATGAGATGCAGCTGTAAGGCATTTTCTTAATTAGTGATCAAGGAGGGGAGGGCCCAGCCCATTGTGGGTGGTGCCATCCCTGGGCTCATGGTCCTGAGTTCCTAAGAAAGCAAGCTGAGTGTACTGGCAGGTTTTGTGTGTCAACTTGACACAGGCTGGAGTTATCTCAGAGAAAAGAGATTCAGTTGGGGAGGTGCCTCCATGAGATCCAGCTGTGGGGCATTTTTACAATTAGTGATCAAGGGGAGGAGGGCCCCTTGTGGTACCATCCCTGGGCTTGAAGTCTTGGGTTCTATAAGAGAGCAAGCTGAGCAAGCCAGGGGAAGCAAGCCAGTAAGGAACATCCCTCCATGGCCTCTGCATCAGCTCCTGCTTCCTGACCTGCCTGAGTTCCAGTCCTGGCTTCCTCTGATGATTAACAGCAACATGGAAGTGTAAGCTGAATAAACTCTTTCCTCCCCAACTTGCTTCTTGGTCATGATGTTTTGTTCAGGAATAGAAACCCTGACTAAGACAGGCCCACTTGTCCCAGGGAGACTACCCCATACCCAGGGGTGGCCACCCCATACCCTCCTCCTCTAGGGGATCATTGGGGTCCACACCCTGAGCCAGAACCTATCTTAAGCCAGAACCTTATGCCTGGAGCTTCTGGAGTCACACCATCCAGTCCTCAGCTCAGTAGCCAAGCCAACTCTCCCTCCCTCTGTTCCACTGCTTGCCCAGCCCTGCACAGCCACTCCCAGGATCTGTGACCATAACCAGCCATGTTCCCAATGCTAGTCACCTACACCTGGATGCTAATAAAATCTGTGCTGGAAGACTGGGGTTGAAGCTGGCTTCTCCCTAGAGATCTTAGAATAAGACTCCAGTTCTCAAACACCACCCACCCATGTGGGGTCCCACACCACCGAAGGATGCCAAGTGGGGTCATGGTACCTAGCTGGGTATCTTCAGGGTGAATGTCCACCAAAGCCGGGGCCATTGGAGAGTTGATGGCGCTCTTGCCTTCTTCCTGTAAGTCAGTCACTGTTGAGCAAAGAGAGACCAGGTCAGCATGCAGGGAGCCCAAGAGAAAAGTCCTGTGCTTATAGCATGCCACTTACATGGCATGCCTTCATGTTGGGCAGCCCAGAGAGGCTGGGGAAAGTACTCCCACCCAGAACACCTGCCATTTTGCTTGACATCAAGCAGCTCTAGATGGCAGGGTGGTGGTAGTGAATGCCTTTAGCCTTTAATCCCAGCACTTGGGAGGCAGAGGCAGGCGGATTTCTGAGTTCAAGGCCAGTCTGGTCTACAGAGTGAGTTCCAGGACAGCCAGGGCTATACAGAGAAGCCTTGTCTTGGAAAAAAAAAAAAGAAGAAGGAGGAGGAGGAGGAGGAGGA
>JADRCD010162706.1:0-38017 GCA_019843815.1 Montemys delectorum
GAGAGAGAGAGAGAGAGAGAGAGAGAGAGGCAAGCTTTGTATGCCATTGGAGAGGGAGGATGTGTGTGTGTGGGGAGGTTGTATGCCATAGGAGAAGGGGGGGTTGTATGCCATTGGAGAGAGAGGGTGGGGGTTTTGTATGTTGTTGAAAATAGAGGGTAGGGGGTTATATACTGTTGGAGAGAGAGGGTGGGGGCTTTGTATGTCACTGGAGAGAGAAGGTAGGGAGGTTATATGCTGTTGGAGAGAGGGGGTGGGGGCTTTGTATGCCATTGGAGAGAGAAGGTAAGGAGGTTATATGCTGTTGGAGAGAGGGGGTGGGGGATTGTATACCATTGGAGAGAGAGGGGGCTTTGTATGCTGTTGCTATCACTTTCTTCTGGGGCAATGAGAAACCAACGCAGGGATTTGGACAGGGGAAGGCCATGCTTTTACAGTCTTGAAGGACTTCTCCGGATTCTGATCTGACAATGGCCTGAGAGGGAGGTGAGGTGGACATGGGTGAGCCAGCTCACAGACGACTGCAAAAGTCCTAGCCACCAGTCCAGGAGTCTGAGGTGGAAGTACAGATGTCTCTTATAGGATATTGAGAAATTGGTGGTGGTGTAGGAGGGACGTTTATAGCAAAATTCCAGAGTTGAAAAATCATCAGAACACAGATGGAATGTAAGATTCTAAGGTGGCAGCTGTTGTCAATGCTTCCCTGAAATATCAGAGCACTCAGAGCTGACTGAGAATAACGGGAATGTGAGGAGGCTGGAGCAGAGCGCTCCATTCAACCTTGTCAGTGGGTCTCTTGCTTTGCGACCCGGAAAGTCACTCGCTGGCTCTGCTAGCCTTTGACCCAGGCTTGGATTGGTTTGCATCAGCAGTCAAAAGGTCATGTTGGGTACACTGCCCTGAATTCCTGGGTGTGGTGAGGAAAGTAAGGGGATCCTGCGTGTGGGAAGCCGGTTCAGGAAAGGTCATTTTCTTTGCCCAGTACAGTGAGCCATATCATCCAACTTCAGGGATACAGAGGAATCCAGACCCTGGGCTAAAAGGTGAAAGTCAGACACTAACACAGAAAGTCAAGAAAGTCTTGACTGGATGACCCAAAGACACTATCGCAGCCTCCTAGTGCTGTGGATTTCAAATGTCAGTATTACTGCTGGTACAGGTGATGGCAGTTAACTGTGACAGTTAGGCTGTGTCCTGTGACGTCACTGTACTTGTTTCCTAGTTTCAGGGTTTGTTTTAATTTTTTTTCTTTATTTTTTTTTTTAAAGCAAATAATCTGAGGTTCTCTCGACAGTCACTTGTGCCACTGGGAACAGTGACACTTTAACTTCTTCCTTTAAGGTGTCTATGCGTCTTACTCCTTTCCCTTTTTCTTATTAGAGCAGTCATGACTTCTTGATTCTATATTGAGTAGGATTGTCTGGGAAGAAATATTGCCTTTGCTCTGAGTCTTAGGAAGGCAGCACCCCAGTCTCTTAGCATTCAGTCTAATGCTGACATTCCTTATCATGTGGAGAGTGCGGCCAGGATCCCTAGGTGGTCAAGGGAATAATTTTCCCTTTCCATTTTCAAATCCCAAGTTGACATTTGTAAGATGATTTTTGCCTCCGTTGGCATGCTGTAAATGTTCTTCTCCTGTCTATTTGCATAGTAGGTCACACTGATTTTCAAGCGCAGAATTAGCCCTACATGTTTGGATTAGTCGGTTGTGGCCTATGGTTCTTTTTAGGAGTCACTGGATTTCACTTGGTGGTGCTTGCTGCTTTCTGCATCCACGTTAATGGAGATATTGACATTAATCTGACATGTTCTTTTCTTAAAATGTATTTGTCTGGCTTTGGTATTTAGGGGAAGCACTGGCTTATGAATCCAGATGGAGAGAACCTTCTAGTCTGTTGTATTCTGAATGAGATTACAAAGCTGGCACTCCTCTTACCAAGTGCTGGGGGAATGTATCAGTCGAACCCATTGAGGGTGGGTTTGCTGTTTTATATATTCATATAAATTTATTTTCATATTTATACTATATTTTCATGTATAATTTACTCATATATTTTCATATATTTATTTACTTAGATATGAGGAGATATGTTTCTCTTTATATAATTTTGCTAATTTTAGGTAAATTATTAAACTCATGGGTACAGAGTTTTTTCAGCTATCATTTTTACCCTTTTACTTATGATATATTGGATATCCAAGGGATGAGTAGTGTGATTGGTCCTCTTTTGTTTCTGGCATTGGTAATTTGTGAGTTCTCTCTCTTTCTCTTTTTTCCCCTTGATTTACTAGGCTCTATACGTATTCCTGTTATTGATTGCTTTCAAAGAGCCAGCTTCTGTGTTTGTAGGTTTTTATAATTTTCTCGATTTATTTTATTGACTTCTTTTCTAATGTTTATTATCTTTCTTCCTGTTGTTTTGGGTTAAGCTTATTATTTTTTTTCTTATACTTTTACAAAATAGGATCTTGGGTTAGTTATTCCTGACCTGTCTTCTTCCATAACATGTCCACTTAACTCTGAACCTCACTCATTTCATTAAATTTTGATCAAAACCCCTTTTTTATTTCTTTGAATAATTCTTGATTGATTGACCTATACAGTAGACCTAGAACCGGGTCTCTCATTGTCAAACAGATGAGGGAATCTTGTCATGGGGGAATTAGGGCTACAAAGCTAGACGAGTTTGTCCATGTAGCAAAAGCAAACAAAAGGATTGCCGCATAAAAGCATGAAGGTTACTTAGATAAGTTTATTTATTCAGAATTCTGGGAGGCGAGAGCTGACAATATCAAAAGGGAGAACATGAGGCTAGATCCCATGAAGTAGGCATGAATGTATATAGGTATGCATGTGGATGTGTGTGCATGTGTGTGCTTATGTGCGTTTTATGTACATGCATGCATTCATGAGTGTGCATGTGTTTGTGCTCATGTACGTGTATGTGTGTATGTGTGTATGTATGTGTGTGTGTTGTGTGTGTGTGATGAGCATATTTAGCTGTTCCCTGAGAGGATGCAGGCAATGGCACCCACAGCAGTGAGCCCATCTTGCAGCCATTCTTGGCCTCCACACACACTCTATGTTAATTTCTTGTTGTTGTGGTGGTGACAAATTGCCACATATTTAGTGGCTTCAAACAGCACTGACCACTTATAGAAACAGAGGTTAGAAATCTCAAATGGGTCCCACCTGACTGAAAGTCTAAGTGTTGGCAAGGCCAAAAGACAGGCATCATTCTGAGGTACCTGTGGAGAAACCATGCTCCTTCTTGGCCCAGAAGTCACCCTGATCCTTTGGGTGAATGACTTCTTACCCCTGCAACACCATTGCTCTCATCCTGGCTTTCACCCTTATTCCCCTTTCTCAGCCTCTGACTCTTTAGCATCCTTCTTTAACCTAAGATTCTCACAGTTACCCTGAGTAGAGAGCACACCTGGATGGTCCAAAGTAAAGGCCCATCTCAAGAAAATCCCCTTTGCCATAATCACACAACAATCTCATTGTCTTGCCATGACACATGTCTGCAAAGGGTATCATTGGAAGATATTCTCCATTTGACTCTATGAAAGGCCTTTTGAAGAGGGATGGAGCTGGGGCTTGTTGCTAAGAAACAAGAAATGATTCAGATAATGATGAAGGCCTTGGCAAACAATGTGAAAACCAGCTTGAGGGGAAGACCAAAGGCCAAACTGGAAACTAGATAAAAATGATTGTTGCAGATTATAAATTAGGGTGGGGTAAAGGTGTGTATGAGTTACTATTTATACAAATGAATTCATGAATAAACTAATATTTAATGAGGAATGGAATAGTTACATAGTTTCAAATACCTGCCCTTAACATACATGTTCATTACAAAGAAACAAAGAGTACTAGGGGAGCCATGGCAATACCACACTAGTTAAGACAATGAAGTGAGTATCCTTGACACCAGGCAAGTCAAAATCATGATCACATAAACCCAGTAAGAGGCAATGGGGGGGAGGGGCAGTTAAATGGGTCAGTAGGTGAAGGCACATGCTACCAAGCCTGAGGACTGAGTTTGATCTCTAGAATTCATATGGTGGAAGGAAAGAGTCAACCCTAGTAGCTGTGCTCCATGCTCTGCTTCCACTGTACACACTGAACTCATGCTTCCTTAACTCTCTCTCTCTCTCTCTCTCTCTCTCTCTCTCTCTCTCTCTCTCTCACACACACACACACACACATACACACACACACACATTAATTACTATAAAATTAAGAAAAAAAGGAACAACAGTATTTCTGAAATATTCCATAATCCAAATCTAATTATGAGGCATGATCAAACAAACCCAAAAGAAAACTATAAACTTTGACATATTGAGATCGTCCAAGTCAAGGACAGTGTTAGAAGTGGGGTCATAGTGAAGGAGACTGCCAGGACATGATGATTAAACACAGCATGTTTATATGCTAAGTGTCTTTACCTTGTAGGATATTATTGGGATAATTAGTGGCTCATTTTTTTTAAACAAAAAACTTTATTTTTAATTATGAATGTGTATGTTTCTTGTGTGTAGGTTTATATGTGAGTGCAGTTCCTGCAGAAGCCAGAAGAAGGTGTCAGTCCTCCAAACAAGGTTTGGAGCAGTTACAGGTGGTACTGTCTGATGTCGATGCAGGGAACTGAACCTGGGTCCCCTGGAAGAGCTGAAAACACAATTAACTACTGAGCCATCTCTCTAGCCCCAGTTGAAGGCTCTTGAATGGAATGTCAGGATTACTTGGTGATCATCTAAAATGTCAACTCCTATATGTCAATGGTGCCACCAACCTTTACCAGCCTCCGTGTGGTATCTGGAAATTCAGAAAGAGGACACATTTGGAACCAGATTCTGGGAGAAACCATGGCATATTTAGAGATGGCACACAGGGAAGCTTTCAGAGCCAAAGTGGTGATGGTATGGATTGTTTTTAAACCATATTCCTTGGCCACATGAAGGCATAACAAGGAGACTCATGGGTTTATAACAAAGGTAGCCCCAGCCAAAGGCTGAGCAGCTACTTGTCACTGCTCCTCTGGGCTGATCACTGAGCAGCGGTCTCTGGACAAGCTTATGTTTCTATCAGACTCCAGTGAGAATCTCTGTTATCACATCCAGGCGTATGAGGGCTCGCCTCCATCACTGCCCAGCTCTATTTAATCTTAGTTCATTCAGGGTCAATACCAACAACTACATCTTAATTTCAACAGATTTCTCCATAGGACCATGAGCATCATCAGAATGCCTAGGGCACATTGGACCATTCAAGGGCAACTGGTCTTACTGCTTCAGTCTCTCTTCAGTGGTTTAGTCAAGGGTTCCTTGAAGTTTACATCTAAATTCCAGAAAGTTTACAATTGTTTCAAGAATTAGCAGCATAAGATCAAAGCCACATTGTCCACTGTAGGGGTGTCACATTCTTATTTTGTTGGGGTTGGGTTAAATTGTTAGTGTATTTTTGACATTGTTAGTGTTTACAATGCTGTGTTCTTAATGAAATAAAAAGAGGATGTGTCTTTCAGTTCTTCTGGCTTTCATTCATGCCCTACCCACTTAAAACGCTTCTCATGTGGCTCTTTCACATTGCTTATTATATTTATTGCTTTATATGTGAACATGTAATGTTTGGGAAATGGGATCTATTATATTGTCTGTGTTATTTTTATTGGTTTTATGGTGAGAAAGAGCTTCACTTGGTAAATTAATTTTACCAAATTAATTACTAGCCTCAACTAGTCAAGTTTTTGTCACTGTGACAGAATACTTGAGATAAACCCAACTTATAGAAAGAAATTGTTTGTGGCGGGTAATCTTTGTTGTCCCTCTGGTGGGATTTAGAATCTTTGAAAGGTGGAGGCACATATCTGAGATATGCCAGAGAGGCCATTACCATGGCATGAATGATGAGAAGAAAGACCCATCCTGAATAAAATGGGCCCCATCTCATGGGATGGAGACCTGAGAATAACTAAGCAAAAAGGAGAAAGCCAGCACCCCTTAGCATTAACCTTTTGTCTGCTTCCTGGCCACCACGAGTGAAGCTGCTTTGCTCTGTCATAGCCTCCCCACCATGACAGACATGCATACCTGCAACCATGAGTCGAAAGAACTCTTTGCTTCATTACATGGTTAATGGCATGGCTAACTCTCAGTAGGCAGTTGGTTCACTCTTCAAGGCTTTCCACTCCTATTCACTGGGAGCTGGTTCCTTTGGGTCTGTTGGCACCAGATGTGGCAGAAGTACTTAGCAGAGGCCTACTTACTTGAGGCAGCCAGAAATATAAAATGGTGAGAAGCATACTAGGATTCTAGTATACCCTTCAAAGACCTCCCACAAGACTGTAACCATCAAAGGCTCCTCCTCTCTAAAGTGTCAGGGCTGGTGAATATGCATTCACATAAGCACCTTTGGGGGTCATTCAAGATCTAGACAACAGCAACAGCTTTTACAAAGATTTTCTTCATTTTTAAAAAATCATTATTTGGGAGTGAAGTGATGGCTCATCATTTAAGAATACTGGCTGCTCTTGCAGGGGGACCTGGATTTGATTCTCAGCACCTACATGGTAGCTCACAACCATCTGTAACTTTAGCTCCAGAGGACCCAATATCCTCTTCTGGCCTCTTTGAGCTCTGCATACACATGGTACACAGATATACATGCAAGCAAAATACCCACCTATGTAAAAATAAATAATTTTTTTAAAAAATTTATGTGTATGTGTGTGCCTACTTGCCAGTATGTGCAGCACATGTGTGCAGGAGCTGAAGAGGCCAGGAGAATTCATCAGATCTCTTGGAACTGGAAAGACAGGCAGTGGTGAGCAGCCTGACATGGACTGGGGATCCCAACCCAGTTCTTCTGTGCTCTCAACCAAGCAGTTTTTCAGTTAATTCTTCTGAGATCTCCAGACAAAGGATTGTCTCACCTGACATGTACTAATTTTTGCCTCTGTTGTCTGACTTGTTAATACTTTGTATATAATAAGAATCTCAGTGTATCACTGTTTGAAGAATATTTTTAAAATAGCGTGTTGTTAGGAACCCTTTGCTTTTTAACAGATTCATGACAACACCAACTTCTGCCTCTGGAAGGAAGCTATGTCAAGATATTCCTTTTTGATTGGAGTTTTTTTCCAGACATAGATATGGGCTCTGTGGTGGTCTTTATTATCAAGCTGGAAGAATGTGTTCTTACTGTTAACTACTGCAATGTGCTTAAACCACCCTTGAATTCCCAGAAAGATGCTTGCTCTGTTCTAACATATCCTTAAAATGTGCTGTTAGATTGTATTGCATAGAGATTTTCTTTTGCACCAGTTTATAAGTAAACCTGACTTGGTATCTGTTTGTTTTGTGCCACCTCTATAAGTGTTATCCATCCTTGCTTATGTTGGTCCTAATGGGCCAATCCTCCAGTCCTTCTGGAACAACTGAAATAGTAGTGGGATTATCTTCTTCCTGGGGTGATATGGCTTATGGTGATCTCACTAAAAATATTGAAAATGGCTGTGCAGTACAGAAATCATTTTCTTGAGTATGACTGACATTGAGATAGTCAAAGCTAGCAAGGCTAAGTCTCAGGAGAAGGTATCACTTAACAAAAAAAGAACAGATTCCTTTTAGTCCCTTTTGCAGTTGCAGACTTTTCTGGCTCAGTGTGTGAAGAGGAGGCTGAGGATCCTAGCTTTGTAGAGGCAGGTGGAGGCTGCTTAGAGCAAAGAAGCCAAGCAATCTCTCAGGTTTGGGGGAAAGGCATAGCATGAGGCCATTTCTTCCACCAGCCAGTTTACTGGATTCTGACATTTAATGAAATGACATCTGAGAAGAAAACATGTTTACAGGGGAACAGGAAGGTTTTTGTCTGCCCTATGGGAAGAGCAGTGTTCTAGCTTGCTTTCTGTTGTATGATAATATACTGACTAGAAACAATGAGGGGAGGAAACAGTTTATCTTGTCTTTCTTGCCACAGTCCATCGAGGGAAACCAGGGCAGGAACCCAAGGCAGGAACCTGGAGGTAAAACTGAAGCAGAGGCCATGGAGGAGTGCTGCTTAGAGGTTTTCTCTCTCTGGCTTCCTCAGCTACTCCTCTTATATAGCCCTTGGTTGCCTGCCTAGGAATGTCAAGGCCCACATTGTCATGCGGACAATAAAAACTATCCAGCAGAGACAGAGATACGAAGTTGACATCCCAAGTAGTTCTCAGTAGCAAAGTGTGGTGAGATATAATAACATATTTGTGCTCCCCTCCCACCCCACCGTTCCTGGCACAGGATCTTTAACATCATCGGACTCTCCCAAGTTACAGGAGTGATTGGTGAAGTGTACGCTGGGGAGGTGACTGGTGGCCTCTAGACCATGCCAGGATGGGATCTGGTCAAGATCTTGGTTCCAGAATGGGACCATTCAGATCTCCAGGAACCAGAGAGAGAGTGAAGTGCACTCATTCATCCACTCATGGTGATGGTTTAATTCATTGTGTCTATGCAGTGGAGTCTACTTAGTGATGCTAGATGACAGGGCTTGCATTACTCCTAGTTGCAGGCATGTGGGAGGATTGCATTCTCAGAACAGACACTGGAATTCCGGACTGACCTTTTTTCATTTGCAGCCTTCCCTAGATATCTTCCAATTTCTCTTTCTGCTTCCAAGTTGTAGACTTGATGGCGTACCTGCAAACATAAACGGAGTGTTGCTCTGAGTTCTGGGGTCGTCCCCATGAATGCGGAAGCTGAGTAGGAGGTAGCTATGTGGATCCCTGCATTTATAGGTGGCCTGTCAGAAGTACCCACAGGCTAGGACTCGACAATAGTGTTTAAAGTCGGGACAGACATGAAGGATTGACCCCTTTGGCAAACCTCTAGCTCCAAAAAATATTTAAAATTCATAACTAGGGAAATCACAGTTGTGAAGTAGCAATAAAAATAATTTTATGGGTGAAGGATCACCTCAGCATAAGGAACTGTATTAAAGTGTCACAGCATTGAGAAGCACTGGCCTAAACCATCTACACTGCTTATGGTCATCAGCGTCAGAAACAGATTGAATCACTGCGAGTCAGAATGGCATCAGGGAACCAGAAAACTAGTGCTAGAAAAAAAAATTACCTGATTGGTGGGATAAAGAAAGAAGGACTTGCTCTCTAAAGAAGGGAAATCACACAGATGACACCATACCCCAGTGGGAAATTCAGCTTTACCCTGTAGGAACAGGTTGCCAGCTACTGTCCTGCCAGTTGGTGGAAGATGAAGATGGAGTGAATTTCTCTGGAGAAACTAATCCATTGTGCAAAGAGAAAGAAAGACAAAGAATAGGTACCCTTAGGAGAGCTCCTGTGATTGCAGAGGCTATGAGATGAGCCTGAGGGACCATGGCCATGGGCTGTGTTGTAAACTGGCGACTGGGTCCAAGCTGAGTGTTGATCACATTTCCTTTTCAATGAGTCTATGATGCTTTTAAAAGTGAACGTTGGGATGCTTTTCTGAGTTTCATTTGTGGTAAACTTGAGTACTGCCATTCACCCCAGGCCCTTCCTGAAGCTGAAGACTTCTTGGTGTGAGAGAAGAGATAAATGTAGGAGAACTGTGGAGGATGGGGGAGGAAGGGCCTTGGGACTAGAGGAACAAGATGACGCCATTTCCTTGATATCCTTGTTGTTCAGTACATATGCCAGTCAGGTGCTGCTGAGGCTTCTGACCCACAAACTTCAACAGGAATGGTAAGGAGAAGGAGAGGGAGAGGGAGAGAGACAGGGACAGGGAGAGGGAGAGGGAGAGAGAGAGAGAGAGAGACCTATTGCCCTTAACTAAAGGAGCAGAACCAAAGCAATCTAAGGACAGAAAATATTCATGGTGATACCTGCCCTACTCCAGCTGAGCTGGAGAAACCCTCACCCACACACATACACACACACACACACACACACACACACACACACATCCACATGGGTTTACAGACCAGAGCCAGGAACTGCCCTTCCACTGGCCCTCATGTCTTCCTCTGCTTCACAGGCTCAGAAAGGGCTCTGATCCCTCATCTGAGCGATGCCAAGTGGGGAGGAATAGAGACCTTTCATTTCCCCCAGCGGAACTAGGCACTGTTCCAAATTCTGTGCCAAGACAGTGTTGGCTGAGTTGAGTGGGGAGCTGCTCTTTAATTCCTTTCCCAGAGGAAACAGTCTGTATGCCAGTGCTTCCATGGTAGTATCAGTGGCCTCCAGTGGGGAGCTGAGGATTCACTCAGAAAGCCAGGAAAGGGCCTTCTAAGAGGAGAGAGTCCAGGCTCCTTTCTCTCCTACTCTGGAATCAGTGGGTCCCCTTAGAGGAGCTGAGCTTCTACCCTTGTTCGTCACACAGGAATGTGAGATGGTGGGAGGCAAGACCATGATCCTCCACTTTCCTTCCCTGGTGTCAGCTCTGTGCTGTGTGAGCTTCCTCTCCATGCTCTCAGCAACAAAGCCACTGAGTCAGCCCTTTTCCTTAGCCTCCCTTCGTGACAGTGGGTCTGCATTGGAAGCTGCATACACCTACTCTTCCAGCTTTTCGTTGTGACTTTTTAAATGGATAGCTTGGTTTTTTAACAGAGAAGAGAGTCAAAGAGGATTGAGTTTCATGACACTGTGTGTAAAGTGCCCAGGCTACAGCAATAACAAAACTCAGTCCTATTGCAAGCAGGAAAACCACCATGAGTAATGATGACAACCAGCAGGGAGATGACTCAAATATTAGAAGTATTCTCTTCAAGCAAATGAAAAGAGTATCTTAGTAAAGAAACAGAAACTGAAAAGCAAGAAAAATGGATATTGTAGAAAACGCAATAACAAACAAATAAAAAGAACGCACCTGAATGACTCAAAAGCAGAGCGGAGATGAAGATGAGCAGAGAAAATTTGGGAGCTACAGGGCAAATCGACAGAACATACACAATTTGGTCAACAGGGAAAATATACAAAAAATGGAAGTCTTAGGGACCTAGCTGACAACATCAGAAGCTATGTTTTATTGAAATTATAGAAATGAAGATCTCTTGTAAAGGCTTACTGACCTAAATTTAGCAGAAGAAACCAGATTCAGGAAGTAGAGAGAATTTCATACAAACCCAAGGAAATCCATGACCAAGTACATGACATTTATACTTCTGAAAACTACAACACCCACTTGAAAGAAACAACCCAGGAAGATGTTTCCTTCGTGTTGATTAGTTTATTATGGAGGTGCAGCTTGAAATGGCCACATTGTGAGTAGCATGCAGAGGATGGGGTGTGGGAGATATACTGACTGTGCAACAGAGAACGATAGTCTCATTACTTATGTAAATCCAAGTAGGCCATGGGCCAATAGGAATTCTCAAGGAAAATTTAAAGACCTTTTGTGGAGCGAAGGGGCAACTGAGCAGAAGATGGACATGAGCAGCAAGAGCAGTGGTGGGAGGAGCTCAGGAGGAGGCATGGTGGGAGGAGCTCCGCACAGAATGTGTAACTATGAAAGAGGAAGGCCTCCAACCAGTGACCCAGTGTCCCACCCAGATGAAGCAGAAAAGCAAAGAACATCAACCCAAAGCAAGCAGAATAAAGAAGTAACCGAGATGGAATCTGAAATCAATAAGATTGGAAGAAGGAAAACAGAACTTTAATGGAGCAACAACAATTCTTTTTATCAACAATTAATATTAAAAGTCTGAGACCTCAGCCTGGGATGAAAAAGTGAAAAAGAGAAAAAATAAATTGCTGATATAAAAAATAAAAAGATCTAACACAACAGATATAGTTTTATTAACATAATCATACAGGAATATCAGAAATAGATTTGTCTAAATCTGTCAACTTACATTTTTTTTTCTGAAATCACAAACTGAGTCAAGAAGAAATAGAGAACTCAAATAGTCCTGAGACTGTTGGGAAATTGTATGTGTAACATAAAGATCTTAAAGAAAGAAATCTCCAAGTCTAATAATGTGTTGATTAACTTTACCAAGTATTGAGGAAGAGTTCATAACAATTCTGCAAAAATCTTTTCCAATAAATAAGAGGAGACACAACTCAATTAATTTTGCCAGACTAATATGACCCACACATAAAGAGTTTATATTTAAAAACAGAACTATATAGACCAGTATCTCTCATGAACTGGGACCTCAGTACTAGCTATACAATATTTGCAATCATTAAAGACAGGCATAATCCTCATTAAATAAGATTCACTCCAGGCATACAAGTTTGGTTCAATATTTGAAGACTGACATTTAATATAAGCTACCATATTAACAGACTCAAAAGTAAAATCAGAATTTTATATCAACAGGCCAAGCTGTTGGTAAAAACCCAATACCCATTCCTGTTAAGCACTGTTAGTAAACTGGGAACAGAGCACTCCCTCACCTCAATAAAGAACATCTGCAGAGCCCTACACTAGAGCCAACAACAGCACAAGCGCACTGTTTCTCCTCCAGCTCTGGAATACGGCAAAGCTGCTTGGTTGCTAACACTCTCATTCAATGTATTATTGGAAATGTGCCCATTGTAAAAAGTGAGGAAAAAGAAACAAAGTCATTTAGGTCTCCCTTTCTATATAGACATTATGATTCTACATGTATAAAATTCTAAAGATGCCATCTTACAGGGCAAAGGGAAAGAATAGTTAAGATAGGAATTGACCAAAGTTATAGGATGAAAAATTGGGATACACAAAGTGGATCACGTGTCTGTGTAGAAGCACAAGGCATCCATAACAAAAACAAGAAACACTCATAATCACTCCCCCAAAATGGAATATTTGAATATAAAAATCAAGAAAATATGTGTAGGGCCTAGATTTGGAATATAATATATATACTACATAAAACAAGGAAAACTTGATTTTTTTTGTAAACATCACAAAATCATAAAACTCTTATTGGACATCTCCAAGGTGCAGGACAGAATTCTCATAGAAACCCAAGAGCAAGATGTGTCCATTGTTGAAACATACTTTCAGTCCCTGATCCTTGACCGCTCTGAAGAAACCATCTGAAGCGCACACAGGATGCACAGGGAAGGGAGCATTAGCCACGCTAAGAAGACAGTAGTAGTAGTCAGTGCAGCCCCCTTCTCTTTACTTTGTTTGTTACAATTGAGACTGAGACTCTGTTAATCATTAAGTGAACTCCCAGCAGTTCTGTAAGTAGCAATGGTTAAGTGTGGAAGTCCAGGCCCATGACAGCAAGGGAGATACATTCTGCCCAGTAGTGGCAATTACATTTTGGAAGCAAATGTCATTTGATTTTGTGGTTGATTTTCTGCCACTGTTGCAGGAAATATTAAAAAGTATCACCCTGCAATCTCTCCTGCCCCCCTACCTCGTTCTTTTCTTTTTTCTTTTCTTTTTTTAAACTTTTATTGCATTATGATGAGAAAAGTTACATGATTTCAATTTATCTGAATTTGTTAACATTTAAAAACATATTTTAAGTAAATAGAATTAAATCACATTCTTGTTTCTCTTTTGTACCCCTACTCCACCCAGAGACCCCCCTTCAATACCTACAATATCTTTTTTTGTCATATTCCTTAAAATTTATAAAATATTGTAACAATACAAATAAGTATTATAAAAGTTGTTTGATATAAAACAACAATCAATTTAACAGTCTTATGTAGATGCTCGTCTACAGCAATAGTGAAAATACATTTTTCTCAATATAAATTTTAAATAACTCCAAACATATTAACTGTATACTTCAAAATAATACATCACTACTGGTATTTTCCTAAATGAACATAAATATATAAAGTCTTTTTGTTTGTTTTGTACTTAGTAGAGTTTAAAATTTTGGCTCTGACTGTGGTACAAGCCCAAAATAAGAACAATTTTTAGACATTGGATTTCATTGTAATGAGGCTATACTTCAATGACCCTCACATCATCAACGGATTTTACCTCTATCGTAGCTAAGCTGAGAGTTGATAGTTCTGCTGCACCAAAAATGAATTGTAGGCTCGATTTTTGGATACAGACTTTCTGCTATGGTCAAAGCTATTTGACTTAAGTGAGTGACTTTATTCTCAGCCCACAGAGAACAGGTTACATTCATTTAAGAAATGATGTAGGTATTAAGATGGTCTATCCATAAAGTCATTCACCAACTGATTCAATGAAAAATGGTTCTGCTTGGAGGGTGGCATGGACATTGGGTGAGGGTAAGAATTTGGTTCATTAGTTGTGATAATTTGGAAAAGCATTCATCTCAAAGAAAGAGTAACTTATAAAGTCCTCGTCTTCAAACTTGATACAAGAGTTACAAATGTCAGGCAAAGCATTTAGTCTCACTCTTTGTTGTTCTCTTACAAGCAACCTCCCCAGTTAATGATCTATGTTTCTTTTGGGTATATAAACACTTTTGAAATAGATAAGCTGTTCTGAAAAACCATACTATAGTGTAAAGCCATGAAATAAACAATACTACTAATAGAGAGGCTGAGACAGGAGAAGCAAGATTTCAAGACCCTTATGTTGTACACAGCGAGACACTGTCACAAACAAACTGAAAGTGTATATAGATTGTACAATGTTAGATCTATTTCTCCAATTACCAAATTAGAGAGACCATTGGATGACAATCGACAAATTTCTAATTCCTCATATTATTGGATTTCAATCGATTAGGATATGTTGGTAAAATTAATTTTTATATTAATATATTAAGAAAAAGTAATTGTCCTGTTGTTTTTGTTGTATGAGGTGGAATTAGGTTTGTGTGGATTTGTTGAAAGATTACCTTCTTGCTTCTTCTGGGGTGTAGTTTTGCTCCTTATGTTGATGTTTTCCATCTATTGTCCTTTGTAGGGCTGGATTTGTGGAGAGATATTGTGTAAATTTTGTTTTGTCATGGAATATCTTGTTTTCTCCATCTATGGTAATTGAGAGTTTTGCTGGGTACAGTAGCCTGGGCTGACATTTGTGTTCTTGTAGGATCTGTATGACATCTGTCCAGGATCTTCTAGCTTTCATAGTCTCTGGTGAGAAGTCTGGTGTAATTCTGATAGGCCTGCCTTTATATATTACTTGACCTTTTTTCCCTTACTGCTTTTAAAATTCTTTCTTTGTTTAGTGCATTTGGTGTTTTTATTATTATGTGTCGGGAGGAATTTCTTTTCTGATCCAGTCTATTTGGGGTTCTGTAGGCTTCTTGTATGTTCATGGCCATCTCTTTCTTTAGGTTAGGGAAGTTTTCTTCTATAATTTTGTTGAAGATATTTGCTGACCCATTACATTGGGAATCTGCACTCTCTTCTATACCTATTATCCTTAGGTTTGGTCTTCTCATTGCGTCCTGGATTTCCTGGATGTTTTGGGTTAGGAGCTTTTTGCTTTTTGCATTTTCTTTGACTGTTGTGTCAATGTTTTCTATGGTGTCTTCTGCCTCTGAGATTCTCTCTTCTATCTCTTGTATTCTGTTGGTGATGTTTGCATCTATGATTCCTGATTTCTTTCCTAGGTTTTGTATGGCCAGGGTTGTCTCTCTTTCTGTTTTCTTTATTGTTTCTATTTCCATTTTTAGATTCTGGATGGTTTTGCTCATTTCTTTCACCTGTTTGATTGTGTTTTCCTGAAGATCTTTAAGGGATTTTTGTGTTTCCTCTTGAAGGGCTTCTAGCTGTTTACCTGTGTTCTCTTGTATTTCTTTGAGGGTGCTATTTATGTCTTTCTTAAATTCCTGTATCATCACCATGAGAAGTGATTTTATATCTGAATCTTGCTTTTCTGATATAATGATGTGTCCAGGACTTGCTATGGTGGGAGAAGTAGGTTCTGATGATGCCAAGTGATCTTGATTTGTGTTGTTTATTTTCTTACACTTGCCCCCCTGCCATCTGGATATCTCTAGTGCTACCTGCCCTTGCTAAATCTGACTGGAGCCTGTCCTTCCTGTGATCCTGGTTGTGTCAGAACTCCTCAGAGTCAAGCTGTGTTTGTAATCCTGTGATTCTGGGATCCCGTGATCCTGGGCTTGTTAGGTCACCTGGGAGTGGAGCTTCCTCTAGGTGTTGTGGGATTGGCTGCAGAGCTTGCGTCCAAGGTCTACTCTGGACACCAGCCCAGAGAGACCGGAAGGAATCCGAGTCACCAGGCTGGTGGAGTTCCTGTGTGCCTGGTCCCACTGGTCCCAGTTACTCCCAGTGCTGGGAAAGATGTTAGTTCCTCCTCACCTCTGATCCTGGGTGTGTCAGAGTGCCTGGGAGTGGGGCTTCCTCTGGGTGTTGTGGGACTGGCTGCAAAGATGTTGGTTCCTCTTCACCTCTGATACTCTGATCCTGGGTGTGTCAGAGCACCTGGGAGTGGAGCTTCCTCTGGGTGTTGTCCACCAAGTTCTTTTCTGGTGCCGCCGCCACCGGTACTGGCTGGCCACATCACTATGCCCTGGTGGGCTCCTGCTATTTTCTCCCAGCTTGGGAGATCATCTTGCTTACATGCAATGCTCCACACACCCCACAGTCATCTAGCATCTAGTTGCCCAGCAGAAACATGACTCTTAAGGCCTAATTTATCCAATCAGGTTTATATATCAATAAGATCACAAATTACAAGATGCTAATACAATAATTTCAGAGCCAAATGATAAAGATAATGCTTTAACCCAACCCAATTATTCTAACCTTGTGAAAACCTTAACTACCTGTGGCTGTTTAAAACAGTCTGTTTAGCACGAGATCTGGATGGTCTTCCTGTTTACCTGCCTCCATGATGATTTCTCTTGGAAAACTTGATTAAATGGGGACATGCACTACTTTCATGGATTAGGAAATTTAACGTTGTAAAGATGCCAATCATCTCTATATATGGAACTACAGGTTTAATGCAACTCTGATCAAAATGGTGTTTGTGCAATACAGGCTACGACTTGTTAAATGATCTCGATGAAGAAATAAAGTAAGATAAATAATCCTATCCCTTATTTCAGCCTAAATGTAACTGCAGAAATCAAGGCAATGTGGTACCAGTGGAGCCTCAGACAATAATGGATCAATGGGTAGACTAAAGAGTACAGAAGTAGACCCAAACAAATGTGCCCCACTAGTGTTTGACAATGATGTGGAGGTAATTTGATGGAGACTTTTCAGTGAAAGGTGTTAGAATGACTGGCTATTCATAGTTAAAATAATGAACACAAGTATAAATGTCATACCATATATAAAATGCAACTCCAAATGGATTATGGAAAATGCTAACTATGTAACTTCTGGAAAGCACCCAGGATTTAGTCGTGTGTAGAATTACTGGACTGGACACCAAATATGTGATCCATGAAAATAAAATTGGTAATCTGAGAGCATCATCATACTGGATCATGAAGTGTGTTTTCTCTGCCAGAGATCCTGTTGGGAAGAGGGAAAGACAAGCTACAGACCGAGGGGAACTATTCACAAACAACCATGCGTCTGACAAAAGACTTTCCTGGAATATAGAAAGAATCCTTGAAACCAACAGTGAATAAAAACTAGTAATTTGATTAGAAAACACAGCACAAATGAGCAGTTCAGTGAAGACGGTATCCAGATGGCCAGTGAGCACACAGAAAGATGCTTAAAAGATCACTAGCCATTGGGCAAGCGCAATGCACAACCAAAGGGAGGTGTTATCACACACCAGTTAGAAAGATGGACCCAACAGCAGCAAGAACAAAGACCTAGGGAGATAAGAGGCTTGGTCTCACAAAAGGCTCACAGTCTTCTTTAGAGAGCATCTCTATGACTTCCTAGATAATTAAGTATCTAACTAAGGTATGACCCGGCTAGGGCTCTCTCTTATTCTAGAGAAGTATAAAACCTGTACACAATGGCCTTAGCTACTTCATTTAATAGATTCAAACTAGAAGAGATCAGTTCTATTTTATCTTCTCTCTCTCTCTCTCTCTCTCTCTCTCTCTCTCTCTCTCTTTCTCTGTGTGTGTGTGTGCGTGTGTTTGTGTGTGTGTGTGTGTGTGTGTTTGTGTTTGTGAGGGAAAGGGAGGGAGAGAGAAACAGACAGAGATACACAGAGATGGAGAGAGAGAGAGAGAGAGAGAGAGAGAGAGAGAGAGAGAGAGAGAGAAACAAGAGGTGAGTGTTGAGTGTCTTCCTCTATCACTTTCTGCCTTATATTTTGAGATATCATCTTTTCCTGAGCCTAGAGTTCAGTGATTCAGCTGGACTGGCCACTAGTGAGCTCCAGGGATCATCCTCTCTCCACCTCCACCTCCTCCTCCTCCTCCTCCTCCTCCTCCTCCTCCTCCTCCTCAAAATTGGAATTACATAAGCTCTTATATGGGTGCTAGGGATTGGTGCTGTTTGAATGGAAAGCACTTCACTGGTTGAGACTTCTCCCCAACTCTGACTTCAGTTTTTTAGTGGATTTAACAAACTTAGTATATCCATACATTGGCCTTGGCAATATTGGGCATTCTTGGCAATAAAATGAATGAAGTATTGGCATAGCAGCAACTTAGATGACCTTCTAGAGCAGCAGTTATTGACCTATGCATTGCTATCCCTTTGGGGGTTGAACAACCCTTTCACAGGGGTCACCTAAAACCATCAGAAAACACAAATATGTATCTTATGATTCACAGCATTTTGGAACAGTAGCAAAATTACAGATATGAAGTATCAACAAAAATAATTTTATGTTTGGGGTCACCACAACATGAGGAACTATATTAAAAAGTCATAGCATTGGAAAAGTTGATAAGTAGTGCTTAGAGAATCATGTGGAAAAAAAATCAGGATAGCCATAAATGTTTTACAAATACCATGTCATTCAGTTTATGTAATGTTCTTTTAAAAAAGAGAATAGTAGAAATGAAGAACATGTCAGTGGGCTAGTAAGGGGCAAGGAAAGGGGAGAAATAATAAGAAAGATGTGTTGGTGTATATAGCAGATGCGCATTTTGGTCTTCATGTAGGTTTCTTAACAACTGGAGTGGGGGCTGTCCCTGGATCCCCCTGTGACCTGCCTGTGGCTCCTGTTTCCCTAACTGGGCCGCCTTGTCTGGCCTCAGTGGAAGAGGATGTGCCTAGTCCTGCAGTGACTTGATGTGCCAGGGTGAGGTGATACCTGGAGGTGGGGGGGCTCCCTCTTCCCAGAGGAGAGGAGGAGGTAGGGGGCTGTGTGTGGGGCTTCCATCGGTATGCAAAGTGAATAAATAATAAATTAATAAAAAAGAAAAATAAAAATGTGTTGGGATTTGGTATGTTTGGTGTGTCTGTGAGTGCGTGCTTGCACACACGCATGAGGGTTCCCATTCTTCCTTGCCTGTATGTGCACCATGTATGTGTAGTGCCTGTTGAAGCCAGAAAGGGGCACTGGATACTTTGGAACAGGAGTTATAAATGTTTGGAGCTGCCATATGGATGATGGGGACTGAACCTGAGTCCTCTACTCTGATAAGAGCATCAATCCTATGATTTTGTAAGACAATGTTGCCACAGGCAATTGGATAAAGGCCATAGAGAATCCTTTGCCATGATCTCTTCCAACTGCATGCCAGTTTACTATTATCTCGTGGTGTTAAATTTAAAAATGTTTGACAGCACAAGAACCAAAAGACTATGTTTTTTTGGGGGGGGAGGGGTGTTTCCTTGTTTTTGTTTTTTTAAAGTCTTAGAGAAAAAACACCTTAGAAATTTCCCCAATTTATTCTCCAGTTATTGGTTTCATCATTCTACAATTCTAAATACATAAATTTTATTTAAATTTTGCTGAGTATGTGTATGTACATACTTGTGAGTTCATCATTTTTATTAACATGGATACATATTTTTTTCAAAGGCACAGGATTCTATCCCTCTTCCCCCACCCCGTCAAGGGCTTGCTTTTGAATGGACTAATTTCTCTGTCTCTTATTTTATAATTGGTTTATTTGCACTTTTATCCTCACTAATTCCTTCCTTCTGCTTTCTTCATACATTGTTCTTTGTGTGACTTTTAAATTGAGTTATTTTCATTTTTTTCTTACTTAGAGTAGCATAAACTAATTGTAGCCATGAGGCTTCTGTGGGGCGCTGCTTTCTGTGTGCAGTGAGCCCAAGAGGGGTTCTACTGCCTCTGCTTCCTGGTATCCAGGTTGAGAGTTTTGTTTTTTTGTGTTTAGACCCTAAGCACTCAGAGGTAAAGCCTTTGTTTAGGGCAAATTCCACCACTCACCCGTGCATGGCCCCATCTCTTTTCGTTGGTTACTTGTTTGTTTGCTTTTTAAAAGATTTTCATTTTTTAATTTTATGCTAATGAGCATTTGTCTCTCATGAATGTACCATGTGTGGGTAGGGCTCAAAGGAGGCCAAAAGAGGGCGCCAGCTCACCTGGAACCTGAGTTACAGGTGGTTATGAACTGCCTTGTGGGCCCTGGGAACTGAATGAGTGCTCTGCAAGAGCAGCCTGTACCCTGAACCCCTGATCTATCTCTCCATCCCTCAACTATGTTAAGGGGTTTGGGTGCATGTCTTGTATGTCTTCTGTTTCAATTACCTTTACACACTTTGTTCCTGTGATTGCACGGCAAATGGACTCAGACCCCAATTTCATATTTTGATTGTTTATTACTATTTTATAGACATTTGACTGACTGGTAGTATTGATCTTACATCTTATAGGCCTTCTGAACTGATTAATTCAAGTAGGCTTTTAGTGAGTTTCTTAGGATTTTTTATATACGTGTGCCTGTCATCTGAAATTAGAAATGGTTCTGTTTATTCCTTTACAATCTGCATGCCATTTTTAATTTTTCTTGCTCTGTTACTCTGTCTAGAGTCTCCAGTACAACCTTGAGAATAGTTTTGGAAGCAGATATCAAGGTCTTGTTCCTGATTATGGGAGACAGCAGCTCATGTTTCACCATTAACAATGACTTGGGCTGGCAGATCACCACTTTGAATATAGATTTGCAGCCCCCATAGTAATTATTCTAAAATATTTAGAATTTTCTTCTAATGTCTCTGCAAACATGATATCAGGAAGTGTACACTCTCTGAGAACTTTCCCTATTCAACAAGATAGCTTATAAATATTGCTTCATGAAGCTACAGGGTTTTTTCTTTCTGATTAGTATACAATATTCCATTTTGTAAATATACCAAGATTTATTAAGCCTTAGGCTTACCTATGGCTGCTTTGATTGTTCCCATGGTTTGGCTACTTGAAGAATGTTTTTATGATAATTACACTCAATGATGCTCTCTTGCATAAATTTGAATGATTTTCTCTTGGGACTTCACCTGGGCATGGACTTGATATAGAAATATTAAAGGAAGCCAGAGGTCAACTTTGGATCTCTCTCTCTCTCTCTCTCTCTCTCTCTCTCTCTCTCTCTCTCTCTCTCTCTCTCTCTCTCTCTCTGTCCTCTTAGTTTTTAAGATAGAGTCTCTAACTTAACCTGAAACTCACCATTTTAGCTTGAACTGACTGGTCAATAAGCCCTCGGGATCCATCTGTCTCTAACTCCCAGGCTTGGAGCTGCAGATGTGTACCTCCACTTCTAGAATTTATGTGGATGTTGAGAATCTGAACTATGTCTTCATGCTTGTGCAGCAGACTTTTAAACCATTGAACCATCTCCCTGGCCCCCAAATGTTTTCACATTTTATGAGATAATGTCAGTATGTTTGCTAATGTGGTTCTATACACTGACATTTCCACGAGTGTCACAATATGGTCCATACTCTCCTTTTGTATGGACAGTCTCTGATCTTTTAGTATTCAGTGTGTTGCACTGAGGTGTGCCAACTTTAAACAAACCTAGACACACCCAGGAAAAGGAAACTTCAATTGGAGAAGTTCCCTCATTTTCTTGATTATTGACTGATGGACCCAGCCCACTGTGGACATACCATCCCTAGGAAGGTAGGCCTACATTATGTAAGAAAGCAAGCTGACCAAAGCCATGAGGAGCAAGCTGGGCAGCAATGTTCCTTCATGGCCTCTGCTTTAGTTTCTGCCTTGACTTTATAAACAATTTTGTCCTCAATTTGCTTTTTATCATAGTGTTTATTACAACAGAGAGCAAACTAGAGTTTCCTCGTGTAAGTATCAAAACTTGGGGCTTAGTTGTGTTTCCCTACTGGCTTCATGGGGCTGGACAGTTTATAGATGAGTGTCCTTCAATATGAGTCCAGTGGCTCTTCTGAGCTGTTAATTCCAGTGCAATTAGTTTAAAAGTCCGTACAGCAAGACAGATGCACACATGTGGCTCTCCTTGTTCTAGGGGGATCTTGGGAACAGCAGAAACAAATGTTCACATCTGCTGCCATCTTGAATCCAGTCTAGGCCCCTCTGTTGAACCTCTTTATCTCAGTGTGGCCATTCAAAGGTGATGTTGAGGCCTGTTTGGGAACTCAAATTCTTTTCCCACCTGGGTTGATTATTTCACTTTTTGGTCCCCCAATGATAGTATCTTTTAAATGCTTCATGAGCTTATCTCATTATATTTGATGATATATTGGGGCTAACTTGGCCTTGGTCCTATTATATAATACCCACTAATTGTAATGCTTCCTGGAGAAGTCTTGCTTCATGCTCTAGCCTTCTGTGGTTTGGACTATGTATTGACTTCCTCTCCAATAACCTGCAAAGTTTACTGGGTATTTTTAGCTTCTCCATTGGCTGGCATGTAACTATATACAATATCCCTTTATGCCATATTTATTGAATTATAACTTAAGAGATTTTCCAATCGTAAAAGCAAGGAGGTTCATTCGCTTCCTCTGCCTCAGTTTTCCACCTGCCTGTTTAAGTATAGTGTTCTCCACTCCGTTGGACCTTAAACAGTATCCTTCTACATCTAGAGCCTTCTATCAGCTTCTGGTGTGTTGGCCTCTTCTTCAAACATGAGCACTTGTGGATATACATCCACCTTGAGATTCAGAGACTCCAGAAAACACTTCACTGTAAGAAATCATAGGCCGTTTGGTTTCTGAAGGACTGGGAAGTGGTGCTGTACAGTGATGGTCCTTCCTTCTTCTATCATCTTTGTCTCTGTTTCCATCTCCTGTTAGGACATGACAAGAAATGGTTGTCCTGGCCTCCTTTTTCTTTGTCTGCTTAACTATTTTGATGGCAATACCAGCTTCTGAAAGTGCTGTGCCCTGTGAGAGAGATGTAGCTTCCCCCATTAGCTTTGGCAAGGAAATAGAGTCTCCCCTACATGTGGACAAGTTCTGCTATCGCTGTTCTTCCCTGGAGCCTCCTAGCTAGTGAAGGTACAGCTTGGGGGCTTCTGCTGCACATAGCATAGATTTAGTATCTGAATTTCTCTCTGGTGCCCCCTTTCTGATTCAACCTCAAGGGTTGTGGGTTCACTTCATGAACAGTGAGTGGAGGTTTTCTGCTTTCTGAGCTTGGAAAGTCAGCTTTTCTAGGCCTCTTGCCCCACATAGAAAGATTGACATGCTTCCCCTCTTTTGTGAGGTGGATCTGTTGCCTCTCTTCCTTTTCTCTCCTGGGTACCAATGCAGGAGCATTCTATTCAGCTCTGATGCTTCTGTAGGCTGTTCAGCTTTGGCTTCTGTGTGCTACTCTACCTTGGAATTTTCCTTTGTGTCTGACATGGGAAGAATTTGCCTTCTTGCCTGGGGATCCATCCGTGCAGGCATAAAGCTGACATGTTTTATTGCAGTCAGCATCTCTTGGGGGCTGGCAACATCGGTGAAGGCTTGGAGGATGCTTGGGAGGGCACCCACCCCGTCTCCCAGTTCAGATCTCTTAGAGAACAGCTGTGAAGGGACCCTGTTCAAAGCCAGCTTGTGGCTTGGATGGATGGCAAGAGCACTACCTTGTTAGCCCAAGAGAAGCCTGAGATTGAGACATGGAAACACCTTGAAGCTCAGAGCGAACAATGACTGGCATGGGGGACTTTGGGACCTCTAGACTCAAGCCCAAATCACCTTCGAGATCAGCTGTGAGCCCAACTACTTCTTTGAGCCAGATTTTGGAGGAAACGAAGAAAGCAGATCTATTTTCCACACTGGAGACCACCTCAGAGGCACAGAGAGAAAAAGGCAGGAACAGCAGTCATTTTTCACAAATAAGAAATTGGAGCAAGAGATAACCCCAAATGCCAACTCTATGAATGTTTAGCCATATTGGCGAATGGGAATATTGAACAACTCATAGGCATTAAAGTAGGTTTAAACAGATTTTGCCATTCAGGGGATTGAGTGGCTCAAATGGGGTCTAGATTGTGATAACTGTTGCATTCTATGTCTTATCTAGCCTACAGAGTTAGACTGTGAGCAGATACAATTACCCCTACCTTCTGTAGCTGTGGTTCTCAGCTGAGGGTGATTTCTGTCACCTAGGAAATGTTTGACAATGTCTGGAATCACTTCTGATTGTTTTAGTTGCAGAGACAGGAAAAAGTTACTGGCAGGTAGTGAGTAGAAATCAGGAACATGGCCCTCTGTCATATAATACAGGCAGCTCCTTGCAACTATGGGTCATCTGACTCCGTGATGGTCAATCTTTACTGTCAACCTGACTAGCTTTGAAGTTGCCTAGGAAACACATGCCTCTGGATATATCTGTGAGAGAGTTTTCAGAGAAATTTAACAGCAGAAATGACCCACCTTGACAATGAATGGCTTCATCTCATGGGATGGAATCCTATACTTAGAAAACAGTAGGCTCTACTCTCTATGATGTGTGTCTTGTCCTGTCAGGATGGGAGGAAGTGAGGAGTTATAGCTGAGAGCTCTTTAGCCATAATATTATTCCTGGCATGATGGATCTATACCCTTTCAAATTGTGAGCCAGAATAGATCCTTCTTTCCAGAAGTAGATTCTTGTCTGGTGTTCATCCACAGCACACAGTAACTAACGCAAGCCCCAAGTACCAATAGTGAGAAATAGCTGAGAAATGATGATCTTGGCTCAGACAACAAATCCAAGGCTTCATATAACCGGTGTTGGTTATTGGTCAGGGAAGTTAGGGAGAATACCTCCAGCTCAAGTTGTTTTCTAAGCATTTTCTGGCTGCTCTTCTCATCACCCATTGTGTAGACACAGAGAGCAGCATGTAGGAAGAGCAGGTGGGTGGGTTCCTTTTGCATGAGAGCAGCCAAGGCAGCATAAACAATTACAACACACATTGTGTTGGTGAATTGTCATGTACTCTTTAAGTTCCTTAAAAGTCAACTTTGGGAATGAGGACGCCATTTCTCCTCAAAAACTCAAGTTATGTTTATGTCAATTGTTCTTCAAAACCCCTGTCCTGAGTCAGATTGTCTTCCTTGCTCTGTGGTGGGGAGATGGAAGAACAGACAGAAGCTAAGAAGGTTGAAAACATTGAGTCCTTGAGGGCAGCCAGAAGGTAAACTGTTTCCAAGAACTGTTACTGTTGATTATCTCCTGGAATGGAAATGCTAACAGCAGAGATGGAAGCTGTGGAAGCTCATCCTTGGACATAGAGCTCTCCATTATCAGCTCCAGTTGACCACTTTTTCTCAGTCAATTTCTGTTTGATGGTGTGAGCCTCCTATTTGATGGTATTTCCCTCTCTCTCCACCAGACTCTGGGATGTTGTAAACACTCGACTGATGATGCTTTGCTGTCTATCTTGTGTTTCCATCTCTCTGCTACTTGCGTTTGAAACCAAAAGCATAGCAACTATAGATTGCTCTCTGGACCATCTGGAACCACAACTTAAAGAAGAGACTATAGTTTCAGTGGGTTCAGTCTATGAATGTTTGGCTTTAAGATTCTGGGCATGGTGAGGTAGAGCATCATGGTGGTGGGAGCATGGAGCAGGGCTATTTCCTCATATCATGGTAAAGGAGAAGGAGGAAGGGGCAAGGAAGACAAGAGAGGAGCCAAGGACATGACACCCAGGGAAACCTCTACAGCTAAATCCTACTTTCCCAAGTCTTCAGAGTGGCCCCCCAAATAGTGTCACTGACTGGGGATCCAAACATTCATAATGTGAAGGATACCTAATATTCAAGACCTAACTGTGTCATCAGGGGTCAGGTAGCATGAGTATCCCTAGGACCTGTGCTTTTAGCTGTTAGGCTATCTGTGTCTCTTGAAGTACTTTGATATGTGAGTCCAGCAGTCCTATTCCTCACACCTCTGCCCTGCACCTCACCTCCCTTTCTGGTTCATAGCCCAAGACAAAGTTTCAGAACAAAGTAAATAAATCTGGATATTAGGTTAAATGCAAGTCCAGATAAATATTACTTTATGTAGCAAAAGGGATGTGTATTTTCTAGAGGAAACAGAAAGTCCTGTGTCAGAGGTTATAGATTAGTGCCCTCAGCTCTGTCCCAGCCTTGGAGCCAGTTACTGGAGCAACAGCATCGGATGCCTAGGTCCCAGCAGGGACTGTGTGGTTCTTTGAGAGCATTCTGGGCCTCAGATTTCTGACTATGATGGAGGCAAGGTTGCTAGGGAGCTGTCTTCAGGGTGGCATCCTGTGTCTTGGTCTTCTACTCTGGAGTTCCCTAGGTCCTTATGTGGAAGCCCTGGATGGTTAAACTGGTGAGAATGGGTTCAGTTACCTGTCCCTATACACTGACTGGTGATGGACCTCTGAGGGAGGAGAATAAGAACAGCTGGCTAGGACTCTACCCTGAAAATATCTGAAGCTCTAGGTGAAGGAGTGGGGTGCCACTAGTATCTCCCTCTGGATACCCATGATGGGATGCAAGTACCCATGGTAGGATGCAGGTACCCATGGTGGGATGCAGGTAGCCATAGTGGGATGCAGGTACCTATGGTGGGATGCAGGTACCCATGGTGGGATGCAGGTAGCCATAATGGGATGCAGGTACCCATGGTGGGATGTAGGTACCCATGGTGGGATGCAGGTACCCATGGTGGGATGCAGATATCTATGGTGAGATGCAGGTGCCCATGGTGGAATGCAGAGCAGATGAGGAGATAGCAGTGGAAGAGCTGAGACTCTCCTCAGTGTTCACCTCTTTGCTTGGCATGTGAATGCTGGTGACAGTGGTAGCCTCTTAGACTCAGGTGGGCACACTGGGATGCTTTACAGTTCTGGCCCTCTGTGCCATTAAGTCTGAAATAACCAAGGGTCAATGTTGGGGATGCATGCTGGGTTCTATAACCACCCTCTTCAAATATCACCATGCAATTCATTCCCACTTAGAGGGAGAATGATGGGAACTGACAACCTAATGACATTGAGCTTTCACACAGGGCAAAGGGTGGGCTGGCAACCCAGGGGGTCCTTGGAGAAAGGAGACAGGTGCAAATGGCTCTTTTGCCATTTAAATGTGGAGAAGGTCCCCATGGTAGGCAATTATTCACACCAAAGAGGCTCAAATTTGGGGTGCCCAGTGAAGCCTACCTTCAGCTCCTCATAAGAAAGGAGTAACTCTATGGTGCCCTTGCTGGCTGACACCTTTGGCTGTCACCTGAAAGAATGACATAGGAGAGTGAATCTCTGGAGAAAGGTAGAAAGACCCTGCAGGAGGAGTAAAGGGACCTGGGTCTGCACTCTGCTCTGTTGACAATCTGTATGAGTTACATGGCCCAGGCGCCTCTCCACACCCATGACCTTTTTAAAGTATGGAGAGTAAAGATTTTGTTTTTGTTTTGTTTTGTTTTGTTTGTTTTGTTTTGTGAGACATGGTTTCTCTGCACATCCAGAGACTGTCCTGGAACTCACTCTGTAGACCAGGCTGGCCTTGAACTCAGATCTGCCTGCCTCTGCCTCCTGAGTGCTGGGATTAATGGCATGGGCTACCATGCCCAGTGTGAAAGTGAGTTTTTAGTTTGGAAAACATGAAAAGTGTTTACTGTGCCCACTCTCTGTGGAGAAGTTGGACAGCCTAAGAAGATGTCAAAGTTCAAGTTTTCAGACTCACCATCCTTACCGAAGGGGTATTGATTTTACACCATTATGAGACTGAGAAACTGTAAGGGAAACATCCTAAATGAGGGGTCGCATGAGCATTAAACTCCAATAAACGCAAGGCTAACTCCTGGTGACAGAAAACAGAGATGGGCAGCGGCTGCCTGCGGCCAGCATCTAAGAGAAGATGACTGTACGTGGAAGGAAGCGAAGCCCTGCGTCAGCCACTGTTTCCCTACAGGCCTCTTCTAGCTCAGTTGGATTTTTTCATTCCTCAGAATAAGCAAGATTCATGAGGACCGTGCCACCTGCAACACAGAGCAAGAGAGCCCGGACCTTGGAGCACCCAAAGAGCTGTAACTGTAGATAAGTGCCCCCAACCTCCCAGCACCGAGGGCAGGGCTTTGACTACCTCCCCAAGCCCAGGCCCTTCTACAGCCATGTCCACAGTGGTGAGGACGGCCTAGAAAACCACAATGTCTTTCAGAGCAAACACTCCAGCTCCAGACTCAGAGGTGCCCTACCTCTTCCTGGAACAGACCTGGAGTCCCCAGCTATGGAGAGGCACACTCTGCTGTTCTCATTGACCTTGGCTTTGGGAAGCTTGAAGCCATGGGTCAAAGTCTCGCTCTGAGTCAGTTCCTCCGGCAAGCTAACTTTGGGCCCCAAGGCACCGGGTGATATTGAGTTCTCCTCTCTCCAGCTTGAGTGACCCTTAAGGAGGAGTGTTGCTACCATCATTCCTCATGACATGGGTTTGATATTTTCTAGAAGGTCCACCGTGCATGATGGGAAATAGAATTCTAGGAAGGAGAGGAGAGGAGCTGGCACAAAGGCTGTGGTGGGTTGTGGAAGGGGGGATGTCATCTCTAGGGAAGAGGAGAGCTGAGATGTGTGCTAGCACCACCGCACAGGCTAAGACTAGAGCCAGAGGATGGGGTGGTCCTCATGCTGCAGGCTTCTTTCTAAAACCTCTGACCCATACCTGGAGGACAAAGGTGCCCTCAAAATTGAACCATAGAGTGTGAGGGCTTGGCTTCTCCACCTTCCAGCCATTTCTTCTTTACTGCCTCGCTGCTGTTTCCAGGCCTTAGCCAATACTGTGTTTCCCTTAGATGCCCTTCCTTCATTCTAGAAGCAGTGTGTTCTAATTTGAATTCTAGCCCAAACTCTAAAGCATTTTAGATCCCCCACCCCTGCACCACTGTGTAGAATGAGTTGTTCCTTCCTCCATGCTCAGAGGACTCTCTGGTTCCCCTTCTGCTGCAGCCTTCTGGTTTCTGACCATTTCCTTTCCCCAGGGCAGAACCTGTGTCTGGTGAAGGCTCTGGTACACCTGGCATGGCTGGGCATTCAGGAAACACTGTTGAAGGCCTGGGTGTCCCTAATGTGTTTGGGGGGCATCTGTGGATGCTGGCATGCTGGGTGGACAAACGCCATCTATGCAAGGGCAGCTGAACTCTAGCATTTAGGGCAGGACCCTGGGGTTTGGTTTGATCAGCCAGGCTGGGCAGCCAAAGAGGAGCAATCCGGGAAGCAAGAACCCGCCCTACTGAGCCTGTGATATTTACCAGACTGACAGCTTCACAGCCAGAGCAGCCTGGAGACAGGCACTAGCTGGAGAAAGTGGGTCAGCCTGACTCTTCTTCAAGCACCAGGGAGAGCCCTGGGGTTTAGCCCTGGCAGTGATGGAGACTGAGCCTGTCATTTGCAAGCCTCCAAATGAAAGGGATTAGTGACTGCTCCAATCTACTCATGTTCTGTGCAGCACAGGGTGAGGAGAGCCAGTGGAGATTTTAAAATCACGTGCACATTTACATATGTGCTTGTGTGACATGAACATGTGTACGTAAGTGTGTCTAGATGTGTACGCGCATGAAGGTACATGTGTGCATTTTGCATGTGCACGCACGTGTGCTTCTGGACACATATACGTGCATCTGTGAGAACGTGCGTATGTGTGAATGCCTGTGTGTTCGTCTGTGCCTCGGTGTGTGCGTGTATGCAGGCATGCTGAAAGAACACGTGCACCGTTCATGCCCACATCATGTGTACAAGTGTATAAAGGGGAATCCACTACCATGTTGGACAGGGTCAAAGAAAGACGTAAGCCTCAGGGCATAGAGAAAGGTTCAGCCTGAGGGCAGAATTCACCCTGACCCCTGCCTACCTTACCCTCCATTTCCTCATTTGGAAAGCAAGCTGTAGTGTCTATCCTCACAGGGGAGGTGTCCAGGCTGAGGGAGTCAGTGAGCATCATGCTCTCGTTTGAATTCCAGCACCCACTCTAGAGGTTTTCCTGGAGTTTCCTGGAGCTTCCCTGGTCCTCCCTTTAGAATGACAGTGCACTTGCCATAGGTTGCAGTGTTCCGATCAGGCTCTGCCTGCGAATACGTTCCCAAGCCTCTCCTTGTGTGTGTAGCATTCAGATTCAGGTTCTCTCCATTTCCAGGCCTCCAGCTTCAGATTCCAAGGGGAATGAGGAGCAATGTCTCCCTGGCAGCAGAAGAGACTTCTGTATACATGGCTCTAGCAAGTTCTATGCCCATGGGCAACTACCTTCTCTTAGTTCACCGAGTGATGCTTCCAGTCAGTTCCTCTTGTGTGGAGATCATTTGGAGCAGCCAGAGCAAGAGGCACTGGGCACGTACTGGGGAAAACGCAGGCCTTGTAGCGCAGGCTCACAGGAAGCCCCCAGGGGAGACTATCTACCTCCAAAGGTGTCTCTTTTACTTCATCCTCCACTGACATCCTGAACCTCATCCTCAGAGCTGCTATCTCCTCTCTGAACTATGGGGAAAGTCATGGTCAAATAGAACTGTGCTCTTCATTTAGAAACCGAGCCCACCATGTGGTTCATACTAACCTCCCTCGTGAAGGAAGCCAGCTTGCAACGAGGCCCTTTCCCTTTATGAGCCTTGTGGACAACTGAGTTGATGTTCTTTCTACTTATGCTGACAGAATGTCAAGCCAGCCTCTTTTTAAACCCCCCTTCTCCTGACAGTGAGAGGGTCACATCCTTCCTGGCTCACAGAGGGACAGGGGCCTCCAAACCTCTTCCTGCATTCCCCATGGCTTCTCTTCAGAATCCTCTTCCAGCCACATGTGACAAAGTCCTGCCCCTTCCCAGTTTTGTCTCTTGCCATGCTCCCTTCCTCTTCTTGTCCTTAGGCTAGAGCAAACACTAAGTGCTTCTCAGATGAAGCTTCTGGAAGCTTCTCTGCCTCTATTGGTCAATACACACACACACACACACACACACACACACACACACACGCGTATAAATGGTATAGATTGTTAGCTTTCCTTGCAGTGACAAAATGCTTTATAAAACCAAATTTAGAAAGAAAATATTTTTGCTTGCTATATCAGAGGTGTCAGTCCATGATCACATGGTCATTGGGGATGGGGCTGGTGCGAGCCTGTGGTAGGGAAGCTGCTCCCCTCTCCATAGTTAGGAAGCAGACAGAGAAGGGATTGGACAGGAGACAGGTCCTTTGAGAATGTGCCTCCAGTGACCTGCTTCTTCTAGTCAGGCCTCACTTCCTGGTGGTCCACGTAGCTTTAGATGCATCTACTGAGGGAGAAGGAACGTCTAAAGTTGTCTGGGTGCCGCCAGGCCCTTCATGCATGAGCCTTTGAAGGTAAGTGTCTATGTTGAAACAATGACAGGCTGGATGAAGACTGTCCTTCAAAGACCTGTGTGGAGAAGGCTTATTCATCATCCTATCGCACTACTAGGAAGTGGTATAGTTTTCAAAATGTGAGATCTTATGGGAAGAATGTATCCCATGGAGTGTGTGTATAAATCCTCCCTCCATTTGCTTCCTAGCCACCATGAGGGGAACAGCCTCCTCTGGCACACACTCTCGCTGTGCAAACATTAGCTGGAGTGACCCCTTTCCTCTGCTAAACCGATTTTCTAGGGTCATTTGTTACAGTGACAGGCGACTGACAGTCATCCTGGGCTCAGCACGGACTTTGCCCTCCAGGGAGTACAGTTGGCCACACCCGTCATCCACCTTGGCCCTCTGCTTGGGCTGCCTCTGCCCACAGGGAACATGAAGGTATGCAGCAGATCCCTAAGTCTACCTGTGCCTATGCACTGGAGCCCTGCCCACGCAGATAAAGGGCCCAAAAGAAGATCGTTTGGGTGCCAATGTGGACCCGAGACTGCGGAGCACCAAGCCCTTGGTGGGCTCCATGTCTGCAGAAGACTCAGTTCTCACATCATACAGCACCTTCTACAAAGTCCCTCTGGTGGCAGGGGCAGCAATCCTTTCCCCTCTCCAAAGTCTCCTATATAATGAAAACAATCTTATTCATGAGGGTCTTTCCTAACAGCCACATCACCCTCTAAAGGCTCCACCCCCTAATGCCATTGCACTGTGGGTTAGGGATTAAAATGAGTTTGAGGGAAAGGTCAAAAACCACAGCAGGTTCCTGCGTGATTTTATTTGGGATTCCTTTGGAAACTCGGCCTTGTTCTCTCCTATTCCCCTGAACTTTGACTCACACAGAGGTAGAGAGAGGCTTAAAAAAAAAAGAAAAGAAAAGAAAAGAAAATGTAAGAGAGACGGGGGCGGGGAGGGGGTAAGGCAGGAAAAGTGGATGGACCTAGAGTGGAGAAGAGAGGCAGAGGGAAAAAGAGTAGAAAGAGGCAGTGATGGATGCAGAGAGAGCAAGCCTGCGGTGAAAAGGGAGGGGAGGGCAAGCTGTAGACTGCAGGCCTGGCCCAGGCAGCTCTGGAAGGCTGGCTGACCCTGCACTGTCTGCCTTCGGCATGCAGCCCAGCTCACAGCGGTAGCAGCTGGACGAGGCACTTGGCTTTCTCTGCTGAGCCCAGGCCTCTGTCCCTGACTTCAGCACAGCTGGAGAACCTTTCTACCCTTCTGCTGCAGCTATCAGGCTCCCTGCCTGCTCTGAGGTCCACAGCCTGGGGAGTAGGGAGGAGTATCTGTTCTCCATGCTTGTCTATGCCAGGGGAGGAAGTATGTGCCATCAGCTGGGCTGATCCAGAAACCCATTACAAGGGCATGGCGATGAGACATGTGTCTCCTGTGACAGTGTCTTGCCTTCCTAATTAGGGACTTACTGAGGGGTGTGCTGAAATCAGCTGGCATTGCTTGAGCTCAACAAATAGGGAGCTGGTATCACTCCTCAGGTATCGTGTTTCAGAGGCCTCCGAATCCTCCTCTGTTCCTGTTTCGTGTATTTTCCTTAATGTCCCTAGCCCTTGGAGACTGCTCCATAAGGAGCAGGGTTCTGAAAGGATATATGACTTGTCAGGCAGGGTCAGCTTCTGAGGGGACAGCCAGGCTCCGAGAGGTTCCAGAGTCTAAACTCTGCTAGCTTCCAAGTGTGTGGACCAGGGCTAGGGGCTAACTGTGGGTGGGCCTCAGGAGCCAGGTTGGCGGGTGTCAGCCAGCTACAATCCCAGCCCCCACCCTGTGTTGTGGAGACAGTGCTATAAACTTCAGGATGCAGTGTGAGTCAGCTGCATAGTCTTTAAAGTGATGAGACTCTTTTTTAATTCCTTCCCTTGAAGGTCTGCTCATGCTTTTTGCTTTCCTACATTTAACTGGGGCCAGAGTCCAGAAGCTTGCTGGGTGGCTGGGGACAGACATGGCCCCGGGACCTAAGGCATGGTCAGAAGTAATTGACAGGGAATGAGATGAGGAAATCATTTCTTTCAATTCCTTCTGAGTCTGAAGCTAAGATTCATGGTGGTTCAAGAGAAACCAGATGGACCCAATAGGAGTTGCAGGGTGGGCCTTGTGGGAGGGGCCCAGGAAGGAGGGGAAGGGAGGGGTGAGAAAACAGGGCCCGAGGTATCTTGTGGGCTGTGAGGTTTTGGGTTTTGAAGTGTTGGGCCATCCTTCCCTTGATGGCCTCAATGTAATTCTGACATTTATTACACACCCGTAGGCTGTGAACTCCTGAGATACAGGATTGGTCTAAAGAGGTGTCCAAGATTCTTCGAGGAGTAGGAGGTAGTTAAGGGCAGGGATCTGTTGCCTTTTTCAGAGCTTAGAATTAGAGGTTGAAGTCATGCCTGCCTAAATAGTTAGGGCCCAAAGACTTCCGCTGACATCTGGGTTATGGATGCAGGGGAACTGCAGCCAGACTACAGGGCTCGAGGTGACAGGCATGATGTTAGATAGTGAATCGGGATCAGCAGACTCTGCCAGGCAGGATGGAGGCCGAGCCTGGTATATGGAGATGTCCTTGGCAACAGAGTAGTCTGGTGAAGAGGCTGATTCAAGATGATTCCTCCCTTTCCAGATGCTTCTGCTGGCTGAAGCAAGAGGAGGAGGAAGGAGAGGACGAGGAGGAGGAGGAGGAGGAGGAGGAGGAGGAGGAGGAGGAGGAGGAGGAGGAAGAGGAAGAGGAGGAGGAAGAAGACAAGGAGGAGGAGAAGGCAGCAAGGGATAGGCAAAATTTGAGAGCATTGCACTGAAAGAGCTGGATGGGGAAGCTGAGCCAGTTTCAGGTCCCAGAACCAGGTTTCACGGGGAAGAGTCAGCAAACAGGAGGATTACATCATCCGTGGCTAGAAGCCAGCATCTTTCTGTGTGGAGGGAGCTTAGGGGTGAGCCTGTGGGTTGGATTGGAATGACTGGCCCCAAATATTATTCCTATCCATTTCCACATCCCTGCCATGGCCCATGTGGAGCAGAATAGTTTCCATACTTTTTAACTTGGGGCTCAGCTCTGTAGCTTGTTTTGGACAATGGACAGCATACCTAACTAAAGATCCAGAGAGACTGGAGCAGCCTGGATCGAGGCTTGCTCTAAAGGGATGGTGTTAAATTTGAGGCTGAAGATGTCTGGCCAGAAGTGACATTGGGCCAGTCTGTGCCAAGGTCTTCTTTGTTATTGTTTGTTCACAGGAGCTTTTGCATTGTAGTACCAGCCGTAGCAAGTGGGCAGGTCTAAAGAGGTGGAGTCATGAGACCAAGGCTACCCAAGCTGGCCACAGGTAGATATTCAAGTGTCCTGATTTGTTGAGGACAGTTTTAGTGCCTAAATTGAGAATGCCCAAAAGAGGGCACATGGGTCACCTGACCTACACACCGGCAGCCAGGACCATGACTGCCAGCTCCATGCGTACCATGTTCACAGAAAGTGTCCTCACCTTGTCAGAAGGCTCACAAGGGCCTCTCAAACTAGAGAAGCTGCTAAGGGGGCAATGAGGTTCAAGCTCAGCTTGTCCCAGAAACTGCAGACATCCATGACAGGAAAGGCTTATCAGATAGCATCTAAGACACAAGGACCACAATGGGAAGGTGTCCCTTCATAGCCAGGTTCTCTCTGGGGTTTGTGGCTTCAGTAGAAGGACCAGAAGAGACACCTAGTATGTCTGTCCTTTGACACTTTTATGGCTTCTCCTTCCATTGCCTTTTTATTATTAGAGTGTGTGTGTGTGGAAGATTATGTGTCTATGTAGACATATGTGTTTACAAGTGTGTGTGCCTATGTGGAGATCAGAGATTCACATTGAGTGTCATCACCATTATTTTCTTTCCGAGGCAGGGTCTCTTGTTGAGCCTGGAACTCATTCTTGTAGCTAAACTGCTGACTGTCAAGACCCCAGAATCCTCCTTTTGCTGCTTCATCAACACCAGAGTCACAGGCACAAACCACAGTCCTTAGCTTAATGTGGAAACCAGTCCTCATGCTTGCACAGCAAGCACTTCACAAACTGAGCCATCCCACTGGCTCCTATCTCCAGGCTTGAGATTTGGATTCTCTTTTTTTTCTGCACTAGCTTCAGAGCCTGCACAGAGATCCAGTAGCTGGGGAGAATGCAAGGGGCTGTTCTGGGTACACAGAATGCTCAGGGTCATCTGAACACTCCAAGTCCTGTCTTTGGTAGGAGGAGTCTACAGTTCTCTGAGAGTAGACATAGTATCCAGATCAATGGGAGCTGCTTCTTTGCTCAAACTACTAAGCCAGGCTCATCTCAGATTGCAGAAAAGCCTCCTACAATGGCCTCTGGGCTCCATGCTTATGCTGACAGCAGGGTTGTGATCTCTTGTATATTGCTACGGCAGAGTACCACCAGGCAAGCTCCATTCTTCCCGACTCCTAAGTTTACCCCTCTGCACAGTAGAGAGATGTGAACAGTCCTTCCAGCTCCCATTTAATACGAGAGTGGGAAACACTATGCGTAGCTCCCTGATCCCATTAGAGGGGTGAAGATTTATCAGATTCTAAGATGAGGCTGAGTTTTGAACCCCCATCCATCTCCTTGGAAGTGTGGTGGGTGTCTGGGTTGGAGCTTGCAGCTCTAACCAGGCTGGGAGGGACATTTGTGATGTGCAAGCTGGGAGCCAAAGGCTGCTTGGGCTCCAAACACCCAACTCTTCCTGGTTCATCATGCTGCCTTCACACTGGATCCACTGAGACTGCTCAGACCGCAGCAGTGGGGGAGCAGGGAATAAGAGGGGGCAAATAAGCTGGGTTTTAGTGACATATACCTTTAATCCCAGCATTCAGGAAGTAGAGGCAGACAGATCTTTGTGAGTTCAAAGCCAGCCTGGTCTACAGAGTGAGTTTCAGACATCGAGGGATACTCTGAGAAACCCTGTCTTGAAAAACAAAAGGTGTGTGTGTGTGGGTTCACAAATAGGGTAGAGCAAATTGGGATGCAGCTTAGTGAGGGAGAGGGAGAGAGATAAGGGCAGGGTGTCCACATCCTGTGTCCTACATGAAGAATAGAGTGTAACATTTGGAGAGATCTGGGGTTATTAGAAAGTGCATTGTTTAAGAGTTTCAGCCCTGGGTTAGACTGTGGCAGTTATTTCTGGCAGCTTAGATTATGGAAGAAGAGCCTCAGCCTTCCATGTTTGGTACTATAGGGCCAGAATAAGTTTTCTTCCACCCCCTATCTCAGAGGGCAAGGCGAGGAAAGCCCACCTACTAGTGGTGTCACTTGCAACAAGTAGCTTTATGGCTCACCAAGGAAAGGGAGAGACACCATTAAAGCAAGTCCTCCACTACATTGATTGATGGGTGATTGATGGGTCACCACTTGAATGTCCAGGAGTCACTGACCCAATATGTCATCCATACACCTCTAAAGGAGAGGGACATCCAATCTAGTATCCCAAAGTATAACCACCCTAGAAACAGCATGGACACTTCCTACTACCTACAAAAGCATAGAGTGCATCCTATAAAAGACCACTTCTTCCTTAGCCATGAGTAGAATTGTACCCATTTTCCAGATTTACAAGCTAGGCACAGAGAAGGGGAGGGATTGCCAGATGCCACACAGCCAGAATCCACCTGAGATGAGCTTTGAACTCCTTTCTGCCTTCTGTCATCACTTCCATCAAACTCAAGCCATGGGACGGTACATTTTTACTTTGATAGGAAACATCGGGCCCCATCTCCTCTGCAATGATGTTGGAGACATGGGCACTCACAGAGTGCTTTCCACACTAAGGACAGCTAATGTCCTTCCCTAGAGGGGGTATTGGAGAGATTTTCTACTCTAGCTACTTATGGGGAAGAAGCTTGGCCTTCAGACCAGTCAGGCCCACGTTCTGAGCTCATCGCTGCTAGGCTGTCAGGTGAGCCCTCAAGCCCTTAGGACAGAGCTGTGCATGTACTTCTGTGCTGGGCATGGCTGGGTCTAGTGGCAGGGGCCTCCGTGGGCTTCCTGAGCTCACTGTATACAGGGCTTTGCAAGCACTATGAGGACTCCAAGTCTGGATCTTGGACTCAGAGGGTTCTGGAGTTCCCTAGCTGTGCCTAATGGAAAAGCAAGGCTAGGCCATCTTTTGTGTTTGGGAATATGCTTGTCACAAGAGAAGCTGGGGGATGTGAACAGTGTCCATGCCCAGACCATGCCTTATGTTTGCCACAGTGTAAGTAAGGGCCCCTAATAACTTTACACTGGTGGGTTGACTGGCACCCATTTGCATGCCTCCCATAGTACACTGAGGACCAGTTGTACTTCATGGTGTGTGTGACTTCACAGTGTTGGAAACTGCCAGTTGTGGGGGGAAACACTGAAAATAAATGTTCTGCTTCTAGTCTCTCTCACCTGCCAAGGGTCTTCCTTGATGGCACTGGCTCAGAAAAACACAGTAGATGAAGATTAGATTCAAATGAGTTGATTTGTAAGTGACATAACGCTCCTCAGGAAAGGTTTAAACATATCAAGCATGCGGGGGG